>JALMQS010000673.1:537206-629529 GCA_024734495.1 Forficula auricularia
GCAATAGGAAAATGTAATTTGAATTATTCAAGGGTAGATATTTTAATAATTAAAGTCTAATAAAGATTCTATTGGGGTGTCAAACAAACCCATAGACACATTCATACATTATTCAGTTGAAAATTTATCTAAAAATACAAGCACTTTATAAAATTCTAGTTCGAATTTTTGATTCAACACCCATGGCTCATTCGCTTATATACCCTGTGGTCAGATAGGGTTAAATTATTAAGGGGAAAAGTATTAAAAATTTTGAGGAAAATGTAATTTGAATTATTCAAGGGTAGATATTTTAATAATTAAAGTCTAATAAAGATTCTATTGGGGTGTCAAACAAACCCATAGACACATTCATACATTATTCAGTTGAAAATTTATCTAAAAATACAAGCACTTTATAAAATTCTAGTTCGAATTTTTGATTCAACACCCATGGCTCATTCGCTTATATACCCTGTGGTCAGATAGGGTTAAATAATTAAGGGGAAAAGTATTAAAAATTTTGAGGAAAATGTAATTTGAATTATTCAAGGGTAGATATTTTAATAATTAAAGTCTAATAAAGATTCTATTGGGGTGTCAAACAAACCCATAGACACATTCATACATTATTCAGTTGAAAATTTATCTAAAAATACAAGCACTTTATAAAATTCTAGTTCGAATTTTTGATTCAACACCTATGGCTCATTCGCTTATATACCCTGTGGTCAGATAGGGTTAAATTATTAAGGGGAAAAGTATTAAAAATTTTGAGGAAAATGTAATTTGAATTATTCAAGGGTAGATATTTTAATAATTAAAGTCTAATAAAGATTCTATTGGGGTGTCAAACAAACCCATAGACACATTCATACATTATTCAGTTGAAAATTTATCTAAAAATACAAGCACTTTATAAAATTCTAGTTCGAATTTTTGATTCAACACCCATGGCTCATTCGCTTATATACCCTATGGTCAGATAGGGTTAAATAATTAAGGGGAAAAGTATTAAAAATTTTGAGGAAAATGTAATTTGAATTATTCAAGGGTAGATATTTTAATAATTAAAGTCTAATAAAGATTCTATTGGGGTGTCAAACAAACCCATAGACACATTCATACATTACTCAGTTGAAAATATATCTAAAAATACGAGCACTTTATAAAATTCTAGTTCGAATTTTTGATTCAACACCCATGGCTCATTCGCTTATATACCCTATGGTCAGATAGGGTTAAATAATTAAGGGGAAAAGTATTAAAAATTTTGAGGAAAATGTAATTTGAATTATTCAAGGGTAGATATTTTAATAATTAAAGTCTAATAAAGATTCTATTGGGGTGTCAAACAAACCCATAGACACATTCATACATTACTCAGTTGAAAATATATCTAAAAATACGAGCACTTTATAAAATTCTAGTTCGAATTTTTGATTCAACACCCATGGCTCATTCGCTTATATACCCTATGGTCAGATAGGGTTAAATAATTAAGGGGAAAAGTATTAAAAATTTTGAGGAAAATGTAATTTGAATTATTCAAGGGTAGATATTTTAATAATTAAAGTCTAATAAAGATTCTATTGGGGTGTCAAACAAACCCATAGACACATTCATACATTACTCAGTTGAAAATATATCTAAAAATACGAGCACTTTATAAAATTCTAGTTCGAATTTTTGATTCAACACCCATGGCTCATTCGCTTATATACCCTATGGTCAGATAGGGTTAAATAATTAAGGGGAAAAGTATTAAAAATTTTGAGGAAAATGTAATTTGAATTATTCAAGGGTAGATATTTTAATAATTAAAGTCTAATAAAGATTCTATTGGGGTGTCAAACAAACCCATAGACACATTCATACATTATTCAGTTGAAAATTTATCTAAAAATACAAGCACTTTATAAAATTCTAGTTCGAATTTTTGATTCAACACCCATGGCTCATTCGCTTATATACCCTATGGTCAGATAGGGTTAAATAATTAAGGGGAAAAGTATTAAAAATTTTGAGGAAAATGTAATTTGAATTATTCAAGGGTAGATATTTTAATAATTAAAGTCTAATAAAGATTCTATTGGGGTGTCAAACAAACCCATAGACACATTCATACATTACTCAGTTGAAAATATATCTAAAAATACGAGCACTTTATAAAATTCTAGTTCGAATTTTTGATTCAACACCCATGGCTCATTCGCTTATATACCCTATGGTCAGATAGGGTTAAATAATTAAGGGGAAAAGTATTAAAAATTTTGAGGAAAATGTAATTTGAATTATTCAAGGGTAGATATTTTAATAATTAAAGTCTAATAAAGATTCTATTGGGGTGTCAAACAAACCCATAGACACATTCATACATTACTCAGTTGAAAATATATCTAAAAATACGAGCACTTTATAAAATTCTAGTTCGAATTTTTGATTCAACACCCATGGCTCATTCGCTTATATACCCTATGGTCAGATAGGGTTAAATAATTAAGGGGAAAAGTATTAAAAATTTTGAGGAAAATGTAATTTGAATTATTCAAGGGTAGATATTTTAATAATTAAAGTCTAATAAAGATTCTATTGGGGTGTCAAACAAACCCATAGACACATTCATACATTATTCAGTTGAAAATTTATCTAAAAATACAAGCACTTTATAAAATTCTAGTTCGAATTTTTGATTCAACACCCATGGCTCATTCGCTTATATACCCTATGGTCAGATAGGGTTAAATAATTAAGGGGAAAAGTATTAAAAATTTTGAGGAAAATGTAATTTGAATTATTCAAGGGTAGATATTTTAATAATTAAAGTCTAATAAAGATTCTATTGGGGTGTCAAACAAACCCATAGACACATTCATACATTACTCAGTTGAAAATTTATCTAAAAATACGAGCACTTTATAAAATTCTAGTTCGAATTTTTGATTCAACACCCATGGCTCATTCGCTTATATACCCTATGGTCAGATAGGGTTAAATAATTAAGGGGAAAAGTATTAAAAATTTTGAGGAAAATGTAATTTGAATTATTCAAGGGTAGATATTTTAATAATTAAAGTCTAATAAAGATTCTATTGGGGTGTCAAACAAACCCATAGACACATTCATACATTACTCAGTTGAAAATATATCTAAAAATACGAGCACTTTATAAAATTCTAGTTCGAATTTTTGATTCAACACCCATGGCTCATTCGCTTATATACCCTATGGTCAGATAGGGTTAAATAATTAAGGGGAAAAGTATTAAAAATTTTGAGGAAAATGTAATTTGAATTATTCAAGGGTAGATATTTTAATAATTAAAGTCTAATAAAGATTCTATTGGGGTGTCAAACAAACCCATAGACACATTCATACATTATTCAGTTGAAAATTTATCTAAAAATACAAGCACTTTATAAAATTCTAGTTCGAATTTTTGATTCAACACCCATGGCTCATTCGCTTATATACCCTATGGTCAGATAGGGTTAAATAATTAAGGGGAAAAGTATTAAAAATTTGGAGGAAAATGTAATTTGAATTATTCAAGGGTAGATATTTTAATAATTAAAGTCTAATAAAGATTCGATTGGGGTGTCAAACAAACCCATAGACACATTCATACATTATTCAGTTGAAAATTTATCTAAAAATACAAGCACTTTATAAAATTCTAGTTCGAATTTTTGATTCAACACCCATGGCTCATTCGCTTATATACCCTATGGTCAGATAGGGTTAAATAATTAAGGGGAAAAGTATTAAAAATTTGGAGGAAAATGTAGTTTGAATTATTCAAGGGTAGATATTTTAATAATTAAAGTCTAATAAAGATTCGATTGGGGTGTCAAACAAACCCATAGACACATTCATACATTATTCAGTTGAAAATTTATCTAAAAATACAAGCACTTTATAAAATTCTAGTTCGAATTTTTTGATTCAACACCATGGCTCATTCGCTATATACCCTGTGGTCAGATAGGGTTAAATTATTAAGGGGAAAATTATTAAAAATTTTTTGAGGAAAATGTAATTTGAATTATTCAAGGGTAGATATTTTAATAATTAAAGTCTAATAAAGATTCTATTGGGGTGTCAAACAAACCCATAGACACATTCATACATTATTCAGTTGAAAATTTATCTAAAAATACAAGCACTTTATAAAATTCTAGTTCGAATTTTTGATTCAACACCCATGGCTCATTCGCTTATATACCCTGTGGTCAGATAGGGTTAAATTATTAAGGGGAAAAGTATTAAAAATTTTGAGGAAAATGTAATTTGAATTATTCAAGGGTAGATATTTTAATAATTAAAGTCTAATAAAGATTCTATTGGGGTGTCAAACAAACCCATAGACACATTCATACATTATTCAGTTGAAAATTTATCTAAAAATACAAGCACTTTATAAAATTCTAGTTCGAATTTTGATTCAACACCCATGGCTCATTCGCTTATATACCCTGTGGTCAGATAGGGTTAAATTATTAAGGGGAAAAGTATTAAAAATTTTGAGGAAAATGTAATTTGAATTATTCAAGGGTAGATATTTTAATAATTAAAGTCTAATAAAGATTCTATTGGGGTGTCAAACAAACCCATAGACACATTCATACATTATTCAGTTGAAAATTTATCTAAAAATACAAGCACTTTATAAAATTCTAGTTCGAATTTTTGATTCAACACCCATGGCTCATTCGCTTATATACCCTGTGGTCAGATAGGGTTAAATTATTAAGGGGAAAAGTATTAAAAATTTTGAGGAAAATGTAATTTGAATTATTCAAGGGTAGATATTTTAATAATTAAAGTCTAATAAAGATTCTATTGGGGTGTCAAACAAACCCATAGACACATTCATACATTATTCAGTTGAAAATTTATCTAAAAATACAAGCACTTTATAAAATTCTAGTTCGAATTTTTGATTCAACACCCATGGCTCATTCGCTTATATACCCTGTGGTCAGATAGGGTTAAATTATTAAGGGGAAAAGTATTAAAAATTTTGAGGAAAATGTAATTTGAATTATTCAAGGGTAGATATTTTAATAATTAAAGTCTAATAAAGATTCTATTGGGGTGTCAAACAAACCCATAGACACATTCATACATTATTCAGTTGAAAATTTATCTAAAAATACAAGCACTTTATAAAATTCTAGTTCGAATTTTTGATTCAACACCCATGGCTCATTCGCTTATATACCCTATGGTCAGATAGGGTTAAATAATTAAGGGGAAAAGTATTAAAAATTTTGAGGAAAATGTAATTTGAATTATTCAAGGGTAGATATTTTAATAATTAAAGTCTAATAAAGATTCTATTGGGGTGTCAAACAAACCCATAGACACATTCATACATTATTCAGTTGAAAATTTATCTAAAAATACAAGCACTTTATAAAATTCTAGTTCGAATTTTTGATTCAACACCCATGGCTCATTCGCTTATATACCCTATGGTCAGATAGGGTTAAATTATTAAGGGGAAAAGTATTAAAAATTTTGAGGAAAATGTAATTTGAATTATTCAAGGGTAGATATTTTAATAATTAAAGTCTAATAAAGATTCTATTGGGGTGTCAAACAAACCCATAGACACATTCATACATTATTCAGTTGAAAATTTATCTAAAAATACAAGCACTTTATAAAATTCTAGTTCGAATTTTTGATTCAACACCCATGGCTCATTCGCTTATATACCCTATGGTCAGATAGGGTTAAATAATTAAGGGGAAAAGTATTAAAAATTTGGAGGAAAATGTAATTTGAATTATTCAAGGGTAGATATTTTAATAATTAAAGTCTAATAAAGATTCGATTGGGGTGTCAAACAAACCCATAGACACATTCATACATTATTCAGTTGAAAATTTATCTAAAAATACAAGCACTTTATAAAATTCTAGTTCGAATTTTTGATTCAACACCCATGGCTCATTCGCTTATATACCCTATGGTCAGATAGGGTTAAATAATTAAGGGGAAAAGTATTAAAAATTTGGAGGAAAATGTAATTTGAATTATTCAAGGGTAGATATTTTAATAATTAAAGTCTAATAAAGATTCGATTGGGGTGTCAAACAAACCCATAGACACATTCATACATTATTCAGTTGAAAATTTATCTAAAAATACAAGCACTTTATAAAATTCTAGTTCGAATTTTTGATTCAACACCCATGGCTCATTCGCTTATATACCCTATGGTCAGATAGGGTTAAATAATTAAGGGGAAAAGTATTAAAAATTTGGAGGAAAATGTAATTTGAATTATTCAAGGGTAGATATTTTAATAATTAAAGTCTAATAAAGATTCGATTGGGGTGTCAAACAAACCCATAGACACATTCATACATTATTCAGTTGAAAATTTATCTAAAAATACAAGCACTTTATAAAATTCTAGTTCGAATTTTTGATTCAACACCCATGGCTCATTCGCTTATATACCCTATGGTCAGATAGGGTTAAATAATTAAGGGGAAAAGTATTAAAAATTTTGAGGAAAATGTAATTTGAATTATTCAAGGGTAGATATTTTAATAATTAAAGTCTAATAAAGATTCGATTGGGGTGTCAAACAAACCCATAGACACATTCATACATTATTCAGTTGAAAATTTATCTAAAAATACAAGCACTTTATAAAATTCTAGTTCGAATTTTTGATTCAACACCCATGGCTCATTCGCTTATATACCCTATGGTCAGATAGGGTTAAATAATTAAGGGGAAAAGTATTAAAAATTTTGAGGAAAATGTAATTTGAATTATTCAAGGGTAGATATTTTAATAATTAAAGTCTAATAAAGATTCTATTGGGGTGTCAAACAAACCCATAGACACATTCATACATTATTCAGTTGAAAATTTATCTAAAAATACAAGCACTTTATAAAATTCTAGTTCGAATTTTTGATTCAACACCCATGGCTCATTCGCTTATATACCCTATGGTCAGATAGGGTTAAATAATTAAGGGGAAAAGTATTAAAAATTTGGAGGAAAATGTAATTTGAATTATTCAAGGGTAGATATTTTAATAATTAAAGTCTAATAAAGATTCGATTGGGGTGTCAAACAAACCCATAGACACATTCATACATTATTCAGTTGAAAATTTATCTAAAAATACAAGCACTTTATAAAATTCTAGTTCGAATTTTTGATTCAACACCCATGGCTCATTCGCTTATATACCCTATGGTCAGATAGGGTTAAATTATTAAGGGGAAAAGTATTAAAAATTTTGAGGAAAATGTAATTTGAATTATTCAAGGGTAGATATTTTAATAATTAAAGTCTAATAAAGATTCTATTGGGGTGTCAAACAAACCCATAGACACATTCATACATTATTCAGTTGAAAATTTATCTAAAAATACAAGCACTTTATAAAATTCTAGTTCGAATTTTTGATTCAACACCCATGGCTCATTCGCTTATATACCCTATGGTCAGATAGGGTTAAATTATTAAGGGGAAAAGTATTAAAAATTTTGAGGAAAATGTAATTTGAATTATTCAAGGGTAGATATTTTAATAATTAAAGTCTAATAAAGATTCTATTGGGGTGTCAAACAAACCCATAGACACATTCATACATTATTCAGTTGAAAATTTATCTAAAAATACAAGCACTTTATAAAATTCTAGTTCGAATTTTTGATTCAACACCCATGGCTCATTCGCTTATATACCCTATGGTCAGATAGGGTTAAATTATTAAGGGGAAAAGTATTAAAAATTTTGAGGAAAATGTAATTTGAATTATTCAAGGGTAGATATTTTAATAATTAAAGTCTAATAAAGATTCTATTGGGGTGTCAAACAAACCCATAGACACATTCATACATTATTCAGTTGAAAATTTATCTAAAAATACAAGCACTTTATAAAATTCTAGTTCGAATTTTTGATTCAACACCCATGGCTCATTCGCTTATATACCCTATGGTCAGATAGGGTTAAATAATTAAGGGGAAAAGTATTAAAAATTTGGAGGAAAATGTAATTTGAATTATTCAAGGGTAGATATTTTAATAATTAAAGTCTAATAAAGATTCGATTGGGGTGTCAAACAAACCCATAGACACATTCATACATTATTCAGTTGAAAATTTATCTAAAAATACAAGCACTTTATAAAATTCTAGTTCGAATTTTTGATTCAACACCCATGGCTCATTCGCTTATATACCCTATGGTCAGATAGGGTTAAATAATTAAGGGGAAAAGTATTAAAAATTTGGAGGAAAATGTAATTTGAATTATTCAAGGGTAGATATTTTAATAATTAAAGTCTAATAAAGATTCGATTGGGGTGTCAAACAAACCCATAGACACATTCATACATTATTCAGTTGAAAATTTATCTAAAAATACAAGCACTTTATAAAATTCTAGTTCGAATTTTTGATTCAACACCCATGGCTCATTCGCTTATATACCCTATGGTCAGATAGGGTTAAATAATTAAGGGGAAAAGTATTAAAAATTTTGAGGAAAATGTAATTTGAATTATTCAAGGGTAGATATTTTAATAATTAAAGTCTAATAAAGATTCTATTGGGGTGTCAAACAAACCCATAGACACATTCATACATTATTCAGTTGAAAATTTATCTAAAAATACAAGCACTTTATAAAATTCTAGTTCGAATTTTTGATTCAACACCCATGGCTCATTCGCTTATATACCCTATGGTCAGATAGGGTTAAATAATTAAGGGGAAAAGTATTAAAAATTTGGAGGAAAATGTAATTTGAATTATTCAAGGGTAGATATTTTAATAATTAAAGTCTAATAAAGATTCGATTGGGGTGTCAAACAAACCCATAGACACATTCATACATTATTCAGTTGAAAATTTATCTAAAAATACAAGCACTTTATAAAATTCTAGTTCGAATTTTTGATTCAACACCCATGGCTCATTCGCTTATATACCCTATGGTCAGATAGGGTTAAATAATTAATGGGAAAAGTATTAAAAATTTGGAGGAAAATGTAATTTGAATTATTCAAGGGTAGATATTTTAATAATTAAAGTCTAATAAAGATTCGATTGGGGTGTCAAACAAACCCATAGACACATTCATACATTATTCAGTTGAAAATTTATCTAAAAATACAAGCACTTTATAAAATTCTAGTTCGAATTTTTGATTCAACACCCATGGCTCATTCGCTTATATACCCTATGGTCAGATAGGGTTAAATAATTAAGGGGAAAAGTATTAAAAATTTGGAGGAAAATGTAATTTGAATTATTCAAGGGTAGATATTTTAATAATTAAAGTCTAATAAAGATTCGATTGGGGTGTCAAACAAACCCATAGACACATTCATACATTATTCAGTTGAAAATTTATCTAAAAATACAAGCACTTTATAAAATTCTAGTTCGAATTTTTGATTCAACACCCATGGCTCATTCGCTTATATACCCTATGGTCAGATAGGGTTAAATAATTAAGGGGAAAAGTATTAAAAATTTGGAGGAAAATGTAATTTGAATTATTCAAGGGTAGATATTTTAATAATTAAAGTCTAATAAAGATTCGATTGGGGTGTCAAACAAACCCATAGACACATTCATACATTATTCAGTTGAAAATTTATCTAAAAATACAAGCACTTTATAAAATTCTAGTTCGAATTTTTGATTCAACACCCATGGCTCATTCGCTTATATACCCTATGGTCAGATAGGGTTAAATAATTAAGGGGAAAAGTATTAAAAATTTGGAGGAAAATGTAATTTGAATTATTCAAGGGTAGATATTTTAATAATTAAAGTCTAATAAAGATTCGATTGGGGTGTCAAACAAACCCATAGACACATTCATACATTATTCAGTTGAAAATTTATCTAAAAATACAAGCACTTTATAAAATTCTAGTTCGAATTTTTGATTCAACACCCATGGCTCATTCGCTTATATACCCTATGGTCAGATAGGGTTAAATAATTAAGGGGAAAAGTATTAAAAATTTGGAGGAAAATGTAATTTGAATTATTCAAGGGTAGATATTTTAATAATTAAAGTCTAATAAAGATTCGATTGGGGTGTCAAACAAACCCATAGACACATTCATACATTATTCAGTTGAAAATTTATCTAAAAATACAAGCACTTTATAAAATTCTAGTTCGAATTTTTGATTCAACACCCATGGCTCATTCGCTTATATACCCTATGGTCAGATAGGGTTAAATAATTAAGGGGAAAAGTATTAAAAATTTTGAGGAAAATGTAATTTGAATTATTCAAGGGTAGATATTTTAATAATTAAAGTCTAATAAAGATTCTATTGGGGTGTCAAACAAACCATTAGACACATTCATACATTATTCAGTTGAAAATTTATCTAAAAATACAAGCACTTTATAAAATTCTAGTTCGAATTTTTGATTCAACACCCATGGCTCATTCGCTTATATACCCTATGGTCAGATAGGAGTTAAAATTATTAAGGGGAAAAGTATTAAAAATTTTGAGGAAAATGTAATTTGAATTATTCAAGGGTAGATATTTTAATAATTAAAGTCTAATAAAGATTCTATTGGGGTGTCAAACAAACCCATAGACACATTCATACATTACTCAGTTGAAAATATATCTAAAAATACAAGCACTTTATAAAATTCTAGTTCGAATTTTTGATTCAACACCCATGGCTCATTCGCTTATATACCCTGTGGTCAGATAGGGTTAAATAATTAAGGGGAAAAGTATTAAAAATTTGGAGGAAAATGTATTTTGAATTATTCAAGGGTAGATATTTTAATAATATTCTATCCGAATCATAGGATACTCTGGGTTAAATTTTATACTGCATATTTGAGTAATATTGCATAAAATTGCATATTTGAAGGATTTTTTTTTCAAATATTGCATTTTTCAAGACAAATACAGATTTTTTAAAAGAAAAGCTTGTTAATATAAAAAATAAAAGCAATACAATACAATCGTGTCTGTTAAATAAAACTTCCCTCTCATCCCTGTTATTCGGTCCACATTTTTTGAAAATTTTTTGTATTTATTATGTTAATTTTATTCAATGGCACCTATTATTTTTTTGAGTTTAAACATTTTTTAATATAATGAGAATTTTTGTGCAATTTTTTACGAAATAAAAGTGCATATTTGACACTTGGTCTCTATAGCTTACTTTATCATTTTATTTTTTTCATAGAACTCCTTCAAATATATAGTCTTTATGTATTCAATATTAATTTTTTAGTGCATAAAAAAATTTATTTTGCTATATTTTACTGCTTATATTTGCTTATTTCAACGTATTCTGTATATTACTTGCATATTTCAGCATTTTTACTGCATAAAAATCTGGTCTCTATTTATAAGGAATAATTTTAAGAATAAGCATTTTACATGAATAAGTAAAGGTAACCCTTGTATAACAGAGAAGTTACTTTATACCCAAATTCCGCGTTAAGCAAATCGTCTTATCCCAAACTTACAAATTCTCTAGAAAAAATTCCTAGTTTTTGCATTTTACGAAGTAAAATTACACGTTATTCAGAAACATTCCTTAATTTGTAATCGCGTCATATCAAACCCGTGTTATAAAAGTACCGTCTTACCTATATTTATGTATATATATTATCTATTTGAAACTATAGTTTACAAGTCTTTACTTTCACATTTAGTCTACTATAAATATTTAACAAAATATTTAATAGATCATGGACTAGTGAGGTGCATGTATGTAACTACGGGTGGTTCTGGACTGCCTTAGCAATCTTGAGACTCACACCACAAATCCCCAAAATAATTGAAAATAATCTAGTTACAATAGCATAAATCAGGGTTTCTTATACTTTTTTAATTGGTGACCCCATTTTGACTGAAAAGTCATTGTTGCCCTATATTTAGCTACATCAAAATTCAGTTTCGCGACCCCAAATGGGGTCGCGACCAATGTTCCCTCTAATTTTTTTCGCTGACTGCATGGTACAAAAGTATATGGGATTAAAAATGTTCAAAACGTATGTAAAAGTGTGCAAGTGGGGGGGGGGGGGGGGTTTGACCCCCAAATTTTACCTTTTTTTTCTGAAATTTGGATTTTTGCCATTTTTAGGTGAAATTCTTTTATAAAATGAAATAATAAAAAAAAAAAAAATGTTGAACAAGACCATTGTGTGCAGAATAGAAAAAGGGCTGCGCATCTTTCGAGAAATTAGTGCGCGGCCTTAGAGGGAACTTTGGTCGCGACCCAGAGTTTAAAAAAGATTTAAAAATGTAGGTTACCTATATTTAAATATTGATTGATTAGATTTTTGAGAACGATACTACAGTTTTTGTATTCCATAATATACAATATAATGCACACTTTATCAAACAAGGGGTTTATGTGCTGGTCAAGGTCCACGAATAGTTAACTTTCAAATGACTAACATTTGCTCTATTACGGGAATTATATACATAAGAATAAATTTAATGTAACATGATATTAATCTACTCAGGTGGATTTTATTAAATTACTTAAAAGTAATAAAATAGAATTAAATTTCAAATTATCAAATTTAATACTATAAAAGTAAAGATTTGACCATCTTATTTTTGAAAATAGTTGGAATGTTTTTCAAAAATGAGCTCGGGTTCAGATTAACAAATCAATTTTAAACGAGAAAGAATTTAATTTTTAGGACAGATTCTAAGATTTTTATAGAAATATTATTAAATTGCGATATCAGAGGGGATTCATCCCCTCAGGAGTCGAACCTGAGAACTAACATGCTTTCCGGGCAGTCAGCTCACACCCTCGAGACAAAAAACCTCTCTTTGAATCGCAATATTTGATATAAATGTTAATTCAGCCGCTGGCCCAGACAACATTCCCACCAATATAATCAAAAATTGCGCGCCTGAACTTGCTCCTATTCTCTCAAAAATTTTCAAACTTTCATATACCACTGGCTCATTTCCGGAGAGCTGGAAAACATCAAGAATTCAACCAATTAAAAAAAAGGAGATTCTTTAAATGTAGCCAATTATCGTCCGATCGCCATAACTTCGGTTCTTTCTAAAATCATGGAAAAAATCATTAATGAGCAAGTTCTTCACCATTTAGAATCTAATAAACTAATCCATGATAGTCAATACGGCTTTAGACAATTTCGGTCCACCGGCGATATTTTAGCATATATAACTCATATTTGGAATAAAGCACTAGAGACTGGTAAAGAGACTTTCGTAATAGGCTTAGACATTTCAAAGGCCTTCGATCAAGTCTGGCACAAAAATCTTCTTGCCAAATTACCTGCATTTGGCCTCCCCCCGAGCCTCTGCAAGTTGCTTGAGAGCTTTCTCTCAAACCGCTCTATTAAAGTCGAGGTTGACGGAATATCATCCTCGTCCTTTAATACTAATGCTGGAGTTCCTCAGGGCTCAGTCATCTCTCCCACGCTCTTTATTATCTATATTAATGACCTATTAAATCTGCCCTCCAATCCAATACATTGTTACGCTGACGATAGCACCCTCCACAACGCTCAATCCTTACTAGACAATCGCGCAAACATAGCCTCCTCAATAAATTCAGATTTAAGCATGCTTAAAAAATGGGGATCTCACAATTTGGTAAACTTTAATGCTAGCAAAACACAATGCTGCCTAATTTCTAGGCGCGCAGATAGGAACCTTCCGGACATTTCCTTTGATTCGAGCTCATTGGAATTCCGTAATAAAATATCAATGTTAGGTGTCACCTTAGGTTCTGACCTCTCTTGGAATGACCATATTATCTCAGTAGCAAAAGCTGCAGCATGTAAGCTTGGCTTTCTTTTCCGAACCAAACGATTTTTCACCCCCACTCAACTCCTTATATTATACAAGGCTCAAATTCGCCCCTGTCTTGAATATTGCTCGCATTTGTGGAGAGGAGCCTCCAAGTATTCTCTTAATACCTTAGATGCAATTCAGAGGCGAGCTATCAGACTGATAGGCGATCCTACATTAACTGACACTCTCGACTCCCTAGCCCATCGTAGATCTGTCTCCGCCCTTTCCCTTTTTTATAGATATTACCATGGCTTTTGTTCTGACGAAATAAAATCGATAATCCCACCAAAGGCTTCATTTGCGCGAAATACACGATTTTCTAAAATTCAACACCCCTACGCGCTTAAACTAGATACTAATCGAACAAACGCATTCGCCAATTCATTTATCCCTATGACATCTAGAGACTGGAACTCTCTTCCCCCGACCGTCTTTCCAGCTATTTATAACCTTCAATCTTTCAAGACCAGCATCCACAGATACCTTCGACTGCTACCCAATCCCTAAATCTCCCCTTATCTTCACGTTACAAGGGTCCACCACGGACTTCAGAGGTTGTACCTTCTTGGTGCAACTTCTTGTATCAATATCATTATAAAAAAAAGCATAGAAATCCTTCACTCCATTAATATATAACGGAAATTAAAAAAATTAGCTTAGAATGAAAAAAGTTTTTCATACAAGTCCTCCTATTTTAATATAAAAGTAATGATTTGAGCATCTTATTTTTGAAAATAGTTGGAATGTTTTTCAAAAATGAGCTCGGGTTCAGATTAACAAATCAATTTAATAATATTTCTATTAAAATCTTAGAATCTGTCCATAAAATTTAATATCAATTGATAATTTATTATTACAGTATAACAAAATTGTAGTAAACTGATAAGGACTCGTTATTAAATATTGATGAAGCTCTATAATACTCTGAGGTATATGAGTCAAACCATTGACTAGGATGTAGTTGTCTGTTGACACAGGGTACTTCTCCCATAAGAATTGAAAGACATTTTTCTGTTTTTGGTTCTTATATATTTTTTCAGGAGACGTTTCTGACAAGTATGCCTTGTCATCATCAGTCTATAAAGTAAATATAAAACAAGGAACTTTTGTATTTACTTTATAGACTGATGATGACCAGGCATACTTGTCGAAACGTCTACCCTGGAAAAATATATAAGAAGCAAAAACAGAAAATTTCTTTCATTTTCTTATGGGAGAAGTACCCTGTGCCAACGACAACTCATCTAGTCAATGGTTTGACTCATATACCTCAGAGTATTATAGATCTTCATCAATATTTAATTGATAATATTATATTCCTGATTTTTATATCTTTTATAAAGCAAGGCGTTTGTTATTGGATCAATAATTAAATCGTCATTAGCTTAAAACCGTTCAAGAGCACTCACTCACTGTAACAATTCGAGTTTACTTTACTTATTTAACCCTCTCTGAAAAGTAACATTGGTACATACAAAGGGAGGATCCTTATCATCTTTTTCAGAATTTAAAGAAAAAAATCGGTTGTCTGTAAAGTCGGTTTACTGACGATAGTTGAACGTGACAACGTCATAAGAAAATACCGTTCCATCAGTCTTTAAAAAGACTATTGATGAAAATGCTTTTTTAAAATAATAAGTTCAGTTCTGAAAAGAACAATTGATGTAAATGCTTTTTAAAAATAAGAATGATGTCTCAATATATATGTGTTCGCCCATATGCTAATGAAATAATGAAAACCTAACTTACTTTGAAATAGGACAGCCTTGCGTTGCCTGTGGATTCAGGGTTAACATCTGCCAAAGGACATCTGTTTCTCAGGGAGATGCTTGCTATCCAGAGACCAGAATGAGACTGAATGAGGGTAGCAGGTACCTGCGTATTTACGGAAAGAGGGCTAATAGCATCGAATAGTGGGAGCCAATAAAGAAAAACCTAATATTGCATCGCTTGTGTATAAAGTGTGGAGGATTCCAAATTGAAGGCAGTTGCATTTTGACGAGATGGTTTAATTGGTCTGATTCGATGTTATGATGTAAAAGTGACGAAAATATAATTGTACGATGTTTTAACCCTAGACAAACGCGCTTAAAATAAATCTATCTTTGCTTAAAGAAAAATCAACATCTTTTACACAATATATTATAGAAATACCAAAAATATAGTTTTTAAATCAGGTACGATTGTAAAAAAAAGTTGAAACGATTAATTATATTTAATATCCTTGAAAATGGGTTAACTTGTTAAAAATATTCTTTTCGATTTACTTTTGTCTACATAACTCTTTTGTTATATAGTGTAATCTTATTTTAAAATAATATTTTGAAATACTTTTAATTAGTAATACTATATGGTTTTCCATTGGGAGATTATTTAAAATATGGTTATTTAACGAAGAGAAAATATTCGAGTGTGATTCATTAAAGTCCATCATTAAAGAATTAGTCAAATATATTTCATTGTATTTTTTTTCAAAATTTTCCTCCACTGTCATTTAACGCCTCTCTAATAATTGATTCGGCACTACACTTTTAATAAAAAACAAAAAATATATAAAGAAAATCAAACTTGTTTTTTATCACTTAATAATAAAAAGAACTGTCTTAAAGATGGATATTATTAACTTACGTTCAGATGGGAAGAGAAGGTTTTGAGAAAAATGCCATTCTTAGGGTTTTAAAAAGGTTTCTCTTTTACTTTTGTATCAAGACAGAGAATGGGTTGGGTTAATTCATTGTTCTCAAATGCCTTGAAGAAGTATTGTGATTGTGGTTTTTAACATATTTTGTTCTCCATAAACATTAGAATTATTAATAAACGTTTTATAATTGTTTTTATAAAGAACCTTACTTATTTAATAGAATAAAAAATAATCAAGAATTTATTTAAAAATATCTTTCGCATAAGCAGGTCTCAATTTTCTGAAAAAATAACACATTTTGATAGGTTTTATATATTAACAATTGGATGAATAAAAATGAATCATGAGGTTGAATCAAAACAAAATAATTGGCTGTTCAAATAAGCAAGCTTGGTGGATCCAGGTACTATGTATACTAGAGATTTATTTTATTTATAAATCATAAAATAAAACAATAAAATAAAATTAATATAAATATAAAATTTATTTACATTCAGATTTAATTAAAATCAACAATTTTATAAGAAAAATTATGTGTCACCTATATAATATAAATCTGAAAAATCAATCTTTCTCCTAAACCATGTCCATTAAAAAGAGAAAAAGTAATAATAAGTTATTCTTGAAAGTTCTAAAATTCATCAGCGCATATATCAGTGACAAGTTCAAGCAATAAAAGAAATTTACTATTTACTTTCTTATTGGTTGTTTTATATGAAGTAATTATACTTTGTAAACATTTAGCAAATCGGAGGTTTATACTCTACAGGGAATAAATAAAAATTTTAATGATTAGATTATAAAAAGCATGATTTAAATGTTATTTAATTTATTAATTAACTTACTTGAGGCCACTCTGTCCGGAGGATTGATAAACATTGTCTTTCAAATTTTTTCGGAGTTATAAATTTTTTTTCCAACAAATAATTAATAAAATATCCATATTTAGTCCAAGTATCATTTGAATTTATATTCGATTGAGATAATATCATTAAATTTCGCGACGAGACAATTCTCTCAAATAATTCAGTTCGAAATGAATGATTTAAACTCTTCCAAAATAATGCATATTCTTTTAATAAGGATTCATTAAAATACAAAGGTTTAAACGTAACTGAAACAAAAAAAACAAACTTTTTTTAGGATTTATTTAAAATAAATTTATATAATTACTAGCTGCAAGGCCCGCCTTTGGCGGCCCTCTTGCTAGCCAGGGGCCACGCCCCCTGAACCCCGACCCACCCTAGCCCAACACACCTCACCCCCGCACCATGCACGCGTGCCCAACCCCCGCACCCACACCACCACCTCAACACTCCACGAACCTCGCACCCCCCACCCCCGTACCACCCACTACGCCTCTGGACCCTCACCTGAACCCCCCACTCCACAGACCCTGTACTACCACGACCGCACCACACCCCTGTGTAGCCCCCGGACCCACCCCCACCCCTACCACGCCCCCTGGACTCCATCCCGCACGCCCCCTAGACCCCCAACCCACGAACCCCACCCTCACCCCCACTCCCACCCAACACACGCACACCCCGCACCCAACACCACCAGCCCAACACTCCACCCTCCTCGCACCCCAACCTCGGTACCACCCCACTACGCCTCTGGACCCTCACCTGAACCCCCCACTCCACAAACCCTGTAACACCACTACCGCACTGTCCGCCTAGCCCCCGGACCGACCCCCACTCCTACCACGCCCCCTGGACCCCATCCCGCACCCCCACCCTACTCCGCCTCACTCCCCAACCTCCATTCCACCCCAGACCTTCACACCACTCCCGAACCCCATACCCTAACCCACCTCCGCATCCAGTTTTTGAATTTCTAACCTTCTAGTGACCCACAGATTATTTATACAAAATTTGATTGAGTTTGGTCCAAGAGCAAGAATTTTCATTTTTTGACACTACCCACACCCATTTTGGATTATTAGTTTTTGCATTTCTAACTCTCTAGAGGCCCACAGATTATGTATACAAAATTTGGTTGAGTTTGCTCCAAGGGCAAGAATTTACATTTTTTCACCCTCCCCCTTTTTGGGTGGTTTTTGGGGAAATTTTTTAAACAAAAGTTGTCAGAAATCACATCCCCTACAACTTTGCTTATAATAAAATTTGCCGTAGGGTTAATAGTTTAGGAGTTATTTGATAATTTTCATTCGTGCGCTCCCCCAAACCCCCTTTTGTGGTCAAAATATCAAAACGTTATATAGCTATAAACGTAAGTTAGAAGACATCTGATGCAAATATGAAATTTCATAATAATCCCTTCAGCCGTTTTTACGTGAATCGTGAGCAAATTTTTAAGGAAACCACGGAAACATACAGACAGGCCATGCGCGGATCCAGAGGGGGGCGATGGGGACAACTCCCCCTCCCCAAAGCATTGGAGATCAACATTTTTTATATATCTATTTAATTTTATTTTTTATTTTAAACATTCAGTTAAATTTTAAAATTCGAAGAAAATAAAGTTCTATGTGGGGGCGTCTCTCCCCCCCCAAATCAGAGGTCTGGATCCGCGCCTGAGACAGACAGACATACAGGCAGGAATTTTGTTGAGGGTGTTTTAGTTCATAACTTTGTTTGAAAGTGTGCAACCAAAATTTGGTAGGATTTGGAGCAAATGTACAGACAAAACCTTAATTTTATATATATAGATTAATGAAATTTAAAATATTACTTAAAAGAATAATTTGTTCTGTTGATAAGAATCCTATTCTTTTGCATATCTGGCCAAGTAAATCTTTCCGAAAATGACAGGTATATTTTGCAGTTTTTATACAAAAGAGAATATCTTCTTCAGTTAAAGTATCAGGCTCATTAATTAAAAGCGACGATATATTCTGAAATATTGTAATAAATAAATTAATTGTTTTGTTAATCGTATCCATAATTTAATTAGTTTACAAGATCGTAGGAAATTGGATAAATCAATCAACCACAAAGTTTTATATTAAATAAGACGTACGTTTCTGTATTTGTGATTTCTTCAGCGACTTATTTCTCAACTCAAGTGTCCAATATCATTATATGAAACATTCTATCTTTTTCAATTTTTATTACTCCTAAACATATTAATTTTTATTTTACCTATACAGGGTATGGTCAAGTATGGTAATCGTGCATGAAAAAAAGTGGGTTTATTCCTTTTTTTTTTTGAAATATCTCAAAAACGGCTTAAGCTATTTTGATTAAAAAAATTGAGCGAAACCATGGCATTTCGCTCTACAAAAAAGCCCTAATAAGTGAACATCGAAAAAATTATATTTTTCGAAATAATAATTGTTTTGTCAAAATGTCTGTTAGTCTGTCTGTTATTCTGTCTCTTAGTTAGTCTGTGCGTTACCAAATTTTTGGTGGATGAGCTAGCTCAAAAAACAAGTGTGAATATCGAAACCAAATTCCACAGGTAGTTTTAGTCCATTGAGATTAAGATCTGATTAGATTTTGGTGCATATCGACCCAAAATTAAGGGGGTGGAGGGGGGGGGGGGGTTAAAAATTGAAAAATCTAGGCCATTTGAGCAAACTCAACCAAATTTTGTATACCTAATCAGTGAGACTCCAGAAGTCTAAAAATGCAATAACTAACCGCCCAAAATGGGAGTGGGTCAAAAAATGAAAATCTAGGCCCTTGTACCAAACTCAACCAAATTTTGTATACATAATCATTGGTCCACAGTAATCTAAAAATTCAAAAACTAACCCTACTCCCCTACATGATTATAAATAATTTTATTAATTATTAAATATAAGTGAGGGGCCAGGTTGTATGGTAAAGTCAAGTGGATGGCCACATCAGAACACGTCAGCTTATTACTTTTTATAAATATAACAAAGAACAAAAACATCATTAATCGCAAGCAGATTTATTTATAATTATAAATACTAGGAGTAATAAAAAATGAAAAAGATAGATTTTACAAATGATATTAGACAAATGAGTGGTAGCTGAAGAAGTCACAAAATAAAGTCATATTTAATACTTCCTCTGTCCGCAAATATGATATATATTAGAAAGAAAATCTTAGATTATCTTAGAGTTTCAAAAGCAAATAGCCAAGAACTAAAAATTTATTCACTTGGAATCCGAAAAGGTTAACTATTTCTTAGAAAAACGATATAAATTCGACTTTTATGTAATTCTGTTTATTCAGAGACAAATTATTAAGTTACTATAATATAAATGAATTGGGGGTCCAAAGAAACAGATACATTCTTCTAATATAAAGAAAAAATGTTTTCAAAAAATTCACTGATTAATTGATTTTCAGACAGTTGTGATTGATTGATTTGTCCAATTTCCTACGATCTTGTAAACTTAAAAAAATGAATTATATACCGGATGAGTTTTTTATCTTGAGACAGTCTTATAATTCAAAAACAATATATTATATGGAAAAAAGTTTCAAATAAAAGTTTGTTTATATCGAGAGGTAAACTAAAGTACGGTATTGTTTGTCGACCTAGAACAAGCTTTCAAGGGTATTTCAAGGTCAAGTTCTGTTTTTTAAATGGAAACCTATATTTTTCTTTACATTGCCTAAATTTACAAAAAAACTGAACAACTTTCATTTGAACTATTTTTTATACGACATCAAATTAACAAAATACTAAATCAATTAGATCTCAAAAATAAATCCAAATAATAATTATTCCTAATAATTATTCAACTTAATTATTAAATAATAATGATCAAATATTTAATTATTAAATAAATAATTTAATAATAATTAATAATTTAATAATATACTATGTTCTGTGACATTCCAGAGTCTATCGTAAGTCTTCTGAATGAAATATTTTTCTTGAATAAAAAAAATGCTCCATTTTTATTATGGAAATTACTATCTACTAAATTGACAGGAGAAATAAAATTTTTAAGCTCAAGAATTTTAAATAGATCTATCTTAAGTAGAAAATAATCTTTTAAACCTGTCTATAATGAAGTTTTAAGATCATTAAAAACACTTATTTTCATTGTTTTGGCTTTTCAATTTAATAATTATTATTTGATAATTAAGTTGAATATTTGTTAAAAATAATTATTATTTGGATTTTTTTTCAATCTAATTGATTTGATATTTTGTTTATGAGGCTGTCATTGAAATGGATGGCGAGCGTTTTCCTGATAGGAATACACCCTCACAAGCTTCATTTTATCGTGTTGTAAATCTATTAAAAAAAAACAAATACAAAGGCTATGAAGAAACTGAAACAGACCAAAATAACAAAATTGGAACTGGAATTCATCAAGTAGAATTGCAATACACTCTGGAATGTCTCAGAACAGTGTAGAAAAATTATTAAATTATTAATTATTATTAAATTATTCATTTAATAATTAATTATTTAATCATTATTTTTTGATAATTAAGTTAAATAATTGTTAAAAATAATTTTTAAGAATTTATTTTTGAGATCTAATTGATTCATGTATTTTGTTTATTTGATGTCGTATAAAAAAATAGTTCTTATGAAAGTTATTCAGTTTTTTTTCTAGATTAAGTAGACGTATAGAAAAATATAGGAGTCCATTTAAAAAACAGAACATGACATTGAAATACTCTTGAAAGCTTGTTCTAGGTCGACAAACAATGGCGTAGTTTAGTTTCCCCTTGATATAAATAAACTTTTATTTGAAACTTTTTTCCATATAATACACTGTTTTTGAGTTATAAGACTGTCTCAAGATAAAAAAAACTCACCCGGTATAATCGGTAAAAGATTTGAAAATTAAATTTGAAATTTACCATCATTAATAAAACACAATTTTTTGGGTTCATCGCTTCGTTAGAATGGAATTTACAATTTGGAAGTACATTTTGTGTAATTTTCTTTTCATTTTTTATCAATTTCTCACATTCTTTTTTTATATTACTCAATCGGTGAACTTGAAATAAAAAACAAAACATTTATTAGATGTAATTGTGGTATGTGATATTTTAAATGAAATTTGGTTACCTTCATTAAAATTAGATTCCAGCCATGTGTCTAACTTATCTCTTATTTTTTTGTCGGTTATTCTAATTAAATAATTCATAACTACATTGGATGTATCTTCTGGTAATAGTGAACTGAGAGATGTTCGTACATTTTCCAGGCAAAATTCTGGCAAAATCTTGTTTAGAATTTCTGTAAATAATCTTAGTCCTTCTGATTCAATTTTGCGAATACTCTAAAAAGAAACGTACAAATTTTAAATTATCTATATCTATCTAAAATAAAATTTATTAAAATTAGGAAATTTAAGGTAGTTCTTTAACAAATGCAAAAATTCAAGAAGTCTTCGAAACTTGGAATATAAGTCATTAAAAGAATATTAAGGTAGTTGTTTCGCGACAATACTAGTAAAAGATTAATGCTAGAGTATATAGAACAGACAATAAGGATTCATAATACATAAGCCCAAAACTTTTTGCTGTTTATATACCGATTCTAGCCAATCCCGTGCTCGTTTGACAAATTTGGCACCATTGTAAGAGATTGAATATTTTTATATTAAAATGACAGATAAAATACATTTTAAATTTCTATAAAAATCGTTTTGTTATTTTTTAAAAAATGTAATCGACGCCTACGTTACACCTTGTGAAAATTATAATTTTGAAAAAATCTAGCGCATGCGCTCTTTATACATCTTCGCTGGTTAAATAAATGCGCTGTTGCCAAATTGTTTTTAGTGTAAATTTTTTGTTATACATTTTTCATCATTTATTCATTATTATCTCAGAAACTGTGTTGTAACTATGAATCAAAAATGTCTTAAAATATGTATTAGTTATTGTTTAATGTTGCTTTAGTTTTTTATAAAAATGGTAAGAAGTGTTTCTTAATTATAATTAAATATGTATATAAATTTTTCGATATCCCGTATAGTGCAATGTATAAGAGGCTGAAAAACTCTATTTTTGAAATTTAATATCTCCCGAACTATATTGTTCATAAATTTCTTTTTTCCAGCAATCTATGCAGAAGTATTTAAATAATAATCTCTCTAAATTTCAAAAGTGTAAAGCATATGGCGATTGTACGAGGTGTTAAAGAAAGGACTACCTATACTCAATAGCAATTTAACCCGTCAGTATATTGCCTTAATATTCAGAGTCTATTATCCAAGAGGGAGGAAGTTTTCCAATTTTTAAAAGAAAATAATATTATACTACTAGCGTTAAATGAGACACACCTGACGGAGAATATTTTTGATAGTGAGATAAGCTTGGATGGATATGACATTGTTAGATGTGACTCGCATAGCCGATATACTGGTGGACTGTTGTACTATATCAGGAAAGAGATTAATTATCATGTATTTTATGAGAAGACCTTTGGAGAACATTTATGGGTACTTGGTATTATGATTGAAGAGAAGCCACATTGCACATTGAATATTGTCTGTCTGTATAGATCCCCATCTGGCTCCAAGATGGAGTTCTTGAATATATTCGATGATATATTGGATGAGATACTTATGGAGGATTTAATTATAATGGGAGACTTTAATATTGACTTGCTGAAGGATGCTCATTATGGAGAAAAATTAATATCAGAAATGGAAAGACGAGGATTACATCAGTTGGTTGGAGAGCCTACAAGAATAACCCAAAATAGCAAAACAAAGATCGATTTGGTATTTGCTAACAAGTCAAATATTTCGACACACATACTTAAGACCCCGAAACTCTCTGATCACTCCATTATAGAGATTTATGGGTCGGACAAAACAGGAAACTCATATAGATTACCGTTGGATAAAGTGATTGAAACTAGAAATTTAAAGGATGTTAATCCCGAAAATATTCAGAGTATTCTGGTGAACTTGCCCTGGCTGAATCTGAATGACCATGATATAAATGTTGATTTTCTTATCGATCGTTTGTATTTGAATATAAAGAAAAGCCTTGATACTGTGGCCCCAGTGAAATCAAAAATAATTCCTAGTCATTTTCAGAAATGGTATGATGAGGAAATTAAAGATTTGACAAAGAGACGTGACTTAAATTATAGAGCCGCGTGCATTACTAATACAAGGGAACACTGGGACATCTACAGGGTTTCGCGTAATCTTGTTACATCAAAAATAAAGGCAAAAAAGAGGACTTATTATGCACAAGAGATAGAAAAGAGTAAAAATTCTAAACATATGTGGATGAATATAAAGACTGCTATTGACTGGAGACAGCAAAACCATATAGCTAAAATGAGATTTGATGGAAAAACATACACAGATGAATTGTTTATTGCTGATAAGTATAATCAGTTTGTTGAAGAAAGTATATTGAAGTTGATAGATGACAAGGATAAAAATGACTATGTTACATATCCATACCTAGACGAAGGCGAACAAACGGAAGAGTTTGTAATTAGGGAGATCGACCGGGAAGATATAGTTAAAGCAATTATGAATTTGAATAAAAAAAATCTACTGATATTGTCAGTGATAAGGTTCTTTCACTTGGCGGGGATTTTCTTCTGGAAAAGGTTCAAGAAATTATTAATATGTCTATCCGAGACAGCAAGTTTCCTCAGGCTTGGAAACAATCAGTAATTATACCGATTTCAAAGAAACGGAACGCCCTGGAACCAGATGGTTTCAGGCCTGTTAATTCACTTCCCTTCTTAGAGAAGGTGTTTGAATCTGTAATGCACAAACAACTGCTTGATTATGTCGATAGGAATAATATTTTGACTCCAAATCAATCGGGATTCAGAAAGGGGCATTCATGTGAGACAGCTTTACAGTTGATAATAACAAGATGGAAGAAGTGGATCGATGACCCAAGAAATGTGGTGGTGGCGGTTTCGCTGGATCTTCGGCGTGCATTTGAGACGGTGAATCGGGATCTACTTCTGGTGAAATTGAGAAGATATGGTTTTAGTGATAGTGCAGTGAAGTGGTTTAAATGTTATTTGTCTGGTCGAACTCATGTTACAAAAATTAATAATGTGATTTCCGATCCTCAAACTGATAGTGTTGGTGTCCCCCAGGGAAGTATTCTTGGGCCTTTGTTGTTTGTATTATATATCAATGACATTTGTAACTGTATTAATGATGATGTATTTATAAATCTGTTTGCCGATGATACACTAATATCAGTGGAGGATTGTGATGTTGAGAGGGCTTGTCAGAAAATGAATGGAACCCTTAGGAAGTTGGAAGACTGGCTAAATATGAATAAACTGTTTATAAATTGTACGAAATCTAAAGTAATGCAATTGGGGGTGGGTGGAGAAGGGTTAAGTCCAATCTATCTGAATGGTGTAAATTTGGAATATGTGGATTCATTTAAATACCTCGGAGTAGTGGTTGACTCGAAGTTGAACTTTAAGAGTCATCATAGTGAGCTCTTGAAGAATGTAAACAGAAAAGTGCAATACTTTGGTAGAGCTTGTAATAATTTGAATATGAACACTAGAATTAAGGTGTATAGAACTATAATTAGTCCTAGTTTCTCTTACTGTCCTACAATATTATATTTTGGCACTCAGGAGAATATTGATAAGTTGCAACTCTTACAAAATAGATGCATGAGATTTATATTAAAATGTGACAGATATACATCAATAAGTAGTATGCTGGAAAGCTTAGGACTTATGAATGTGAAGCAATTCTTATTTTTACAGACAATGTGTTTTGTATATAAATTATATCATAGCCAGCTGCCAGCCTATCTGAATTTCACATTGGTCAATGAGATCCATGACCATGGGACGCGAATTAGAGACAATATATTTATTGAGAGGGCGAGGAAAGAGAGCACAAGAAATTCATTATATTTTAGAGGACTTGAGGAATTTAATTCTTTACCAGCTGAAGTAAGAAATGCATCAAGTCTGATTCAATTTAAGAACCAAGTTAGAATATATCTTAAGAGGGACAGTTGAACATTTCTATTGAGAAATATTTGGAAATATTATAAATTTAGTATTAAGATTTGTAAATATTGAAATATATATGTATCAAAAATACATTTAAATATAAATAAAAAAAATAAAATAAAAAATCCTAAGAAAACCCATTTGGCGGAACAACTACCTTAAAAAGTAAATTTGAATATCACAAGTGGTGCATTAATTTTGACCAAGAGTGTATTTTATTTAATTCAATGTTTATTCAATTTGAAGAATTATAAAATTAACTACACATTTTTTAATATAATCCAAATTTTATTTGATTAAAAATAATTTGTATTTTGTGTATTTCAGTTAGAATTTTTCGAATATTTTGAATTTTAAATAGGTTTATTGGATTTTGTAAAGACATTCTGTATTTGGTATTTGAAAAGTTTGAAATGGATGAATTAATTAATAAAGTAAAGGGAGTGTAGTTTCACAATGAATGAAATAAAACTCAAAGAGGTTTATACAAACTCAATATATTTCGGATTATTAGTCCATCATCAGGAGTTTTTAATCTGTAAACTCCTGATGATGGACTAATAATCCGAAATATATACTGAGTTTGTATAAATTCTTTGAGTTTTATTTCATTCATTGTGAAACTACACTCCCTTTACTTTATTAATTAATATCATGTTTCACCTAAAAACTACACCACTTTCCCTAAGTAAAAATGGATAAATTAAGTAAAATATATACCTGGTTTGATAATTTATCTAATTTTATAGCCTGTGCCTTGGCTTCAGGCCACCAATCAAAGGTAATTTTACGAATGATTTTGGATGATACTTTATCAATAATAAAATTTAAAGTTTGTCGTATAGATTTTGGTTGAGTCGTTATAAAACTTTCTTCAAGTGTACTTTGAATATCATCTGGTTTCGCTGATATAGCAGGAATTGGAGTTATATGTTTGGAATTTCCGAATTGATATTCAAGATTTCTCATTTTGGTTTCTTCAATAAATGGGCAACAAATTTTAAAACTAGAATGCGAAATCAAATTTAAACTATCAAGCGAACGAGTCTCTTTGTCAATATAATCTGTAAAAGAGATAAAGAAAAATTTTTAACAAAATTTATTAACAGTAAAAAAGAAATTGTACTCAATCTTACCCGCAAAAGGAGACTTCTTTAAAATCAATGCATCTTTTAATCGAAATAATTTAGTCTTTTCATAAATGCTTTGACTAAAAAGCCAACTAATGGATAATGAAATAAGAAGGGAAGTGGAATCTGATGTTATTTTGATTGTTTCAAAATAAGGTACAAATCTAAAAAAAAAGGAAATTAGATGTTTTTGATGGAAAAACAATTCACGGATAATGAAAAGAACAAATTAAGGTAGTTGTTTCGCGAGAATACTAGCACAAAGTTAATGCTAAAGTATATAGAACAGACAATAAGGATTCATAATTCATAAGCCCAAAACTTTTTGCTGTTTATGTACCACTACTAGCCAATCCCATGCTCGTTTGAGAAATCTGGCAACACTGTCCGAGCTTGTATATATTTTATCATAGAAATGACAGATAAAGTACATTATAAAAGAAGATTTATAAAACAAAGTTCTTAATAAGCGATTGAAAGCTGTTGCGACAATGGTTGAAGCGAAAAAACGTCAAAAAAGTACTAAAGTTAACCCACTTTTTAGGTTAAATAAATGCGCTGTTGTCAGCTTGTTTTTAGTGTAAATTTTTCATTATTTATTAATTATTATCTCGGAAACTGTGTTGTAACTATGAATTAAAATTAAAAAAATGTATTAGTTATTGTTTAATGTTGGCTTAGTTTTTTATAACAATGATAAAAAGAGTTTCTTAATTATAATTAAATATGAATGTAAACTTTCCGATATCCGATAGTGCAATGTACAAGAGACTGAAAAACTCTATCTTTGGAATTTAATATCTCCGGAACTATATTGTTCATAAATTTAGTTTTGCCACCAATCGAAGCAGAAGAATTTAGATAATAATCTGTCTAAATTCAAAAAAATCCTAAGAAAACCCATATGGAGAAACAAATTCCGTTTAAAATAATTTATTGGAACGTTATTTCCATTATGTTAAAAACCGAGGTTTCGTAAGACTTCCCTCCTCATCCAGAGTTTAAAAGGGTGGGTCAACGAAGGAAGAAGCTTGAAATCACCTGCTTCTTTTTATCCTTTAACAGTGCTTGTTTCAGTGCCGCAGCCGCAAGGGGGCGACGCCCCCTCACCCTGTTCTCACTATTTACATCTAATCAAAATCAAAAGGAAAAAAAAGAAACTTGGGAAAATGAGTACCTTTTTAGGTTTTTTTTATTTATATGTTTGGTGGACCACTCTTTAAGTCTAAATGGTTTAATCAAAGAAAAAGTAACGCATTTTGTTTATTTTAAAGCACACTGTGCCTAGCCACACTGTTAAAAAATGTACTATATGTTTATAATACAAATAGATAGGAAATTTACAAGATTCCGTATAGTAAAAAAAATACTATATTATATTTGTAAAATCACATTAACACATTCCAAAAATAAAATAAATAAGTTGTAATTTTACTTTTTGCTTGTATTAATTAGATACCTATTGTTAAAAAATTTGTTGTGAGATTACAATACTGGTATGTAATATTATTTTTAAAAAAAGTTTTGAGGCCGGACTTCCCATTTTTTTATAGTAAAATTATATGAGAATTTTTTTAAAGTGCAGGAAAAATAAAAAAATCTCTTGATTCAAATAATAAAATTTTATATTTAAGGTCCAAATATAAGATTTTAGTATAAATATTTTTACTAAAATCTTAGATTTGGACTTTAAATATAGGTAAATGGCAAAAAATAAAAATTATTTGCATTAGCTATTGTCCTTATTCCCTTACAACAACTTATTAATAATTATTAATTACAGTATATTTAATTCGCAAAAGAGAGTGGAAATTTCTTACCTGTATAAAAAATATAGAGTATTAAGCGTTTCTTTATAGTAAGAAATGGAAAGTGACGCATGATCAATCATTAATAAATACTCTATTATCCATGGTATGGTTAAAACAAGTCGTCTATGTACAATAGAATCAGTTAAATATTTATTGATATCGAAATTCGGATGTACACATTCACGAATGTTCGTTTCAGATTTGATAATCTAAAAATAAATATTTGATTTATTAGATTATAGAAAAAAAACATGTAGGTATTTGTGATATAAAAATTTATATAAATTAATCATTAAATCCATGGCTATCTACATATTGTTTATTTTTTATTATTAACTATTATGCAGTCATGGATATAATGATATAAATATTTATATCACATACATATATTATTGTTTTGAAACATAAGTTTTATACTAATAAAAATAAAAATCACTTGTCAAGTGATTATAAGGGTAATTTCTAATTTATCTATCTACAAGGGCGGATCCAGGGGCCCCCCCCCCATAGAGGCCAAATCGACAGGGAATTTATAACAAATTTTTTTATTTTAATGAACTTAAAATATGAGATATGAAACTTGTAAAAATCAAAAAAAAACATTTTTTTTTTAATTTTTAAAATTGAAAATAAAGTTCTATGTGTGTGTGTGTGTGGAGGGGGCGTCTTTGACCCCCCCCCCCCCGCGTTGGACTTCCCTCCTCCCCCCCCCCCATAAAAATTCCTGGATCCGCCCTTGTCTATCTATCTATCTATCTAGTCTTATTAAACGAGCAAAAATTGTATATATATTTATTTATATATTTGTATCTTAGTTCTATTTTGAAAACGGCTCTACCGATTTTGATGAAACAAATTCTATTAACAAGTTTTGAGGATGAGAAACCGATCTGGCTAGATCTGGACCTCGAAATTCATCTTAATTGATCTTTTCTTAATTAAAGTAATTATTGTTAGATGAAAATCTCAATAAAAAAGTTTGTTTACATTTTTTTCAATTATCTCTTATTTTTAATTGTTTTTTTTTAATTTTAAAACATACCAAATATTGTTATATTAATATATTAGAATTTGATAATTTAATTGATTAAAATTCTTTTATTAAAAAACACGGACTAAAAATATTATCGCAAGCTAGAAGATCAAGTAAGTCGATGGTGGGGAAGTAATCTCCGAAATCGAAGCCTATTTCATGTAAAAAATTGCTTCCATAAAATTATTATTTATTTAATTGATTAAAAAATTCGATAAATTGTTATTTAAAAAAAATAATTATACGGAATTTATTCATATACCTATATACACATAATCTGTGGACCACTAGAAATCTAGAAATGCAAAACTGGGTGAGGAGTGGGGATGGATGTGGGGGTAAAGGAGGTGGGGGATCTGGGGGTGGGCGAAGTGTGGGGTTTGGGGGCTGTGTTTGGATGGGATGGGGCGGAGTGGGGGCGGCGGTTGGGGTGAAGTGGTGGAGGCGAGGTGCATGGTTTCGGGGGGCGGGGGCGTTTACTATATATTTGTATTTTTTTTAATTTGATTACCGTGCATCGCTCAGTGGCTCCGGGTACTCTTTAATGTGTATGTATGAGTGATTAGTTTAGGTTGCATGGTGGATGGATGATTGGACTAATATTATTAAGGTAACGGCAGCAGTAGTTGACCGTGCACCAGTAGTTGACCATTTCGACATAAAACTTTAATTAATAAGATCCTTTTTTTTTTTTATATATATTGATATTGATACAAGAAGAAGTTGCACCAAGAAGGTACAACCTCTGTAGTCCGTGGTGGACCCTTGTAACGTGAAGATAAGGGGAGATTTAGGGATTGGGTAGCAGTCGAAGGTATCTGTGGATGCTGGTCTTGAAAGATTGAAGGTTATAAGTTGCTGGAAAGACGGTCGGGGGAAGAGAGTTCCAGTCTCTAGAAGTCATAGGGATAAATGAATTGGTGAATGCGTTTGTTCGATTAGTATCCAGTTTAAGCGCGTAGGGGTGTTGAATCTTAGAAAATCGTGTATTTCGCGCAAATGAAGCCTTTGGTGGGATTATCGATTTTATTTCGTCAGAACAAAAGCCATGGTAATATCTATAAAAAAGGGAAAGGGCGGAGACAGATCTACGATGGGCTAGGGAGTCGAGAGTGTCAGTTAATGTAGGATCGCCTATCAGTCTGATAGCTCGCCTCTGAATTGCATCTAAGGTATTAAGAGAATGCTTCGAGGCCCCTGTGTGGAAGGATTCCCTTGAAAAAAATCTATGGACAGCAGGACGTGTCTATAGATGTTTTTCAAGGGAATTCTTCCATCTGGATCCTTATTAATTAAAGTTTTCTGTCGAATTGGTCAACTACTGATGCATGGTCAACTGCTGCTGCCGTTACCTTACTGCTTTTATATTTGCTTTGATACATATTCTGTATTGTTTTTGTTGTTACTATTGTTATTGTTTGGAGTGTAATAACCCATCTTGTTTAAAAAATACCAGTTGTACTTCAAATGTTTCTTTTGTATTTTCTGCTCTATGAGGCAACTCACCTCAGAGCATCATAAATAATCTATTGTGTTCAATTCTGAATCTTTTCAGACGGTCCAAGGACCAAGGGAATAAATTGTCTAACACAAATTATGTACTAAATATGTATATATCAAATAAAGACACTATTATAATTATTATATTTAAATCAATAAAACCCGAGTATAAATGCAATCAAAAAAGCCGAGACCTCAAATTTTTCTATCTAATAGAAAATTCGAAATCATCAATATTTTTAAATAAAAGATTCAAGTAATTTTATAAAGAAATGAAAACTCTAGCGGTTTTCGGATTTTAAAAATACTTACATTATTAGGTAAGGACAACGAAGTTTTATAAGGCATAAAAATAATTAAGCCTAAAAACTTTGCAAGAAGTTTCAATGTTAGAACGGTCTTCAAATATTTTCCTCTTGTATAGGGATCAACAAGAGTATCTAAAATCAAAAATATAATTAAACAATCAAATAACTTAAAAAAAAAAAAAATATTATATTGATTATTACCAGAATCTTGAAACTCAAGTCCTAAAAAATGATTTGTGTCTAAATGCAATATTTCTGCAATAAGTACATCCCGCATATGGGTTAAAAATATATTTGAAGAGGAGGTGAAGAATTTTTGGAAAAATTCTTGAAAATGTGGAAAAGTGATTCCTTTAGAAGATAAATACGTTTGAGGTTTTGTAAACCTTTGTTGCAATCGGGAAATTTTATCATCATTCTCTGATTTTAAAGTTTCTTTAAGATCAGAATCGATATTCTGTGACTGAAAGTATAAATAACAAAGATAGAATTAGTTTAAAGTAGAAATATTTATATATTTACTTCTATTAAAGAATTAGGCGATTTATCATCTCAATTAATTGGACCGTTTATTTTGAAATTGGTGCAAGTACAATTTTGAAAAAATGTGTTAACGCCAGCTAGTTCTTATGAAAGTGGTTTAGTTTTTTTTTATAGATTTAGAAAATGTACAGAAACATATAAGTTTCCATTTAAAAAACAGAACTTGACCTCAAAATACCCTTGAAAGCTTGTTCTAGATCGACAAACAATAGTATAGTTTAGTTTCCCCTTTATATAAATAAACTTTTATTTGTTTAGGTTTAAAATAAGAAACGTGCAGCTTCAATTTTTTCTTTTATTTATTTCTCAATTCCCACTAACGTTTCGGCCATTGATTATGGCCATCTTCAGAGCTAAACAAAAGAACAATATTAATGACAACAATTCAGTCTCACCCGAGCACATAATCAATTACAATTTTATTAGTTGAATAAAAGATTTCACTGTCGATGGTAACAGAATTGTTTTTATTTTAGGTTAAAAATAAAATAAAATGAGAGAGTCTTCTGTTTTTTAAATAAAATAATTTTTAATTATTTCTAGAGACTATAGTTTCGAAGGCATTGCCTTAATCATTAGTCTATCACAAATATTTCAAATTAGTTACAAATTAAGATTTATACATAGAAAATTTTGAAAAATATATAATGTCTTTTTCTTCATGTTTCTTCCTGACAACAAACATGAAGAAAAAGACATTATATATTTTTCAAAATTTTCTATGTATAAATCTTAATTTGTAACTAATTTGAAATATTTGTGATAGACTGATGATGAAGGCAATGCCTTCGAAACTATAGTCTCTAGAAATAATTAAAAATTATTTTATTTAAAAAACAGAAGACTCTCTCATTTTATTTTATTTTTAACCTAAAATTACAATTTTATTTTTATTTTTCTGCTTACCGGGAATTAGTCAATATTTATATAAAAAAAATTTTTGATACACTTGTCATTAGTTAAAATTATATACAAGAAACATAAATAAATAGGATATATACAAAACTTTTTACAGGGTTCGCCAGAAGGCCGAAAGATATAATTTTCTCAATTGTCTTTTTTCTTTCAAGACGAAATGTCGATTGCGAAATGGCTTCAAGAGTAAATCAATATAATTATTTTTTCATTAATTGGTAATTATGACAAATTACATATAAAACTTAGAAAACAGGAAGTTGCTATTGAAGACATATGTATGGAGCATAGCCATGTACGGGTGTGAAACCTGGACAATTGGAAAAGCGGAGAGAAAGAGATTGGAGGCTTTCGAAATGTGGTGCTACAGAAGAATGATGAATATCAAATGGATGGATAAAAATTACAAATGAAGAAGTTCTTGGAAGAATCGGAGAAAGAAGAACCTTGTGGAAGAGTCTGAAGAAGAGAAGAGGTCAGATGATGGGGCACACACTGAGACATGGGGGACTGCTTAGGGATATCTTGGAGGGGAGGTGGGAAAGAAAAGGGGAAGGGGGAAGACCCAGATTAGAATATTTCAACCAAATAATTGGGGATATGGGATGCCAGACATTTAGAGAGGTCAAACAGCTGGCGGGGGACAGAGTCGAGTGGAGACGGATTGTTGCATCAAACCAGTCTTAGGACTGTATACTCAATGATGATGATACATATAATGAGATATCTATATATAGATACAATATTTATTAATTTTCCTTTAATCAGGTTCGTCAAATTAATTACCAATTAACATGTTTCTATATGACAATATAGTACAATTAAATTCTCTCTTAAAATTTACAGTCTTATTTACAAATATATACATTGATTCTAAAATCTGCTTTTTCCATACATTATCTTCAAAGTGCAGAATTTTGGTGTTTTCAAAGTCAAATGTATGGCCTTCTTCAAGGGCATGTGCGGCCAGTGCTATGTGCTTTTCCTCTCTTGCAACATTATATTTATGAGAGATACGGCGGGCTAGGTATTGACAGGTCATACCCACATTTCGTCTTGAAAGAAAAAAGACAATTGAGAAAATTATATCTTTCGGCCTTCTGGCGAACCCTGTAAAAAGTTTTGTATATATCCTATTTGTGTTTCTTGTATATAATTTTAACTAATGACAAGTGTATCAAAAAAATTTTTTATATAAATATTGACTAATTCCCGGTAAGCAGAAAAATAAAAATAAAATTGTAATTGATTATGTGCTCGGGTGAGACTGATTTGTTGTCATTAATATTGTTCTTTTGTTTAGCTCTGAAGATGGCCATAACCAATGGCCGAAACGTTAGTGGGAATTGAGAAATAAATAAAAAGAAAAAATTGAAGCTGCACGTCTCTTATTTTAAACCTAAACAAATAAATTACTACAGCTATAAAAAACTCCCTTAATAAACTTTTTTCATATAATGCACTATTTTTGAGTTATAAGACTGTCTCAAGATGAAAAACTCACCCGGTATATACATAATTATCTAATAAGATCTTTGATTTATGATTTGATCTTAAATCATTTATTTTCAAAGTATTTTCTTGTAATTTTTATTTTGTTGTTCTAGTAAGTAGCATGTAGACTAGCCAAGACTAGTTACCTAGATACCTACGCTCTTCTCTGATTTTGCAACCGTTTAAATTAAAAATGTGTAAAAATTAATTAAAGATATTTTTAGTGTGAGTTCTTTCAACCAAAATTATTCCGCAAGTTATTGACTTAAAAATAATAAGTTTGAATTAGTTTTTGAGATATCAAGTAGATAATATACATTGCCCGTTAAAAAATGCACTACTTGAAATTTTTCTGATTTTATTTACCTACGACATATATTATTTATTTTTGAGAATAGATTTTGCATTAATAACATCTCACTGTGCATTCTATATCCAATTTAGGTACTTAAATTATTTTTTATTTGTTGCTAATTTTATTTTTAATCAGAAATCACTTTTCTCAACACTTGTTATTCATGAACTTATTTATTTTGAGAAATTTTTTTATTAATGGTGCCCAATAATTTGAAATCTTCTAGTTCTTAACTTTTATCGGTTTTAAAAATAATTGGTTGAATAAATTTATAATTTTCAAATTAATATATCAAAGAATAATTAACATATTAACGAGAATTGTTTTGATCGCGCTTTTTAAACAAGATATATATCGCGAGACTACTGCTGATTGAGGCTATTGGCGTCTGCTGAATCTTAAGTCTGGACCAAGAGAGAATGAAAAAGATATAATCCATTTAGCTATAATCCAGCATCATTTCGCGATTAGACCGCATGAGGCTTTTTTATCAAACACTGATATGGATCACCAAATGGATTTGTAATCTGAGATGTTATATGGTATATTCAATCCCCCAGTCCAGTGCGCTAGATATGTTAACACGTATATTAGGTGTTTGCCATCAATTAATCATAAATTTCCTGTATTTGATTCGATCGCGAATCGAATGCAGGTGAATTTTGTCAGATATTAAGTGAAAATAATATCCGAATTTATATATTTCTAACTTGAAATAATGAAGTTAAATAAATTTATAATTTTCTCATTAATATATCAAAGAATCATTAACATATTAACGAGAATTGTTTTTGATCGGCTTTAAAGTTTATTTGAAATATTTGAGCCAAAAGGACCAGAAAAGATGATCGACCGAATTTGTTATGTTGCTGGAATGTTGGTTGTTGCCTTCGAAAAACATATAAAAGATAGAAAACTTTGTACTTGTTCTAGAAGGCCCGATATCGGGCTTTATAGGGTCGAAATTGATCCAATATGAACAATTTTGGAGACTTTTTTTGCGTGATTGCCTTGTAAGCGCAAGTGTAGGATTTTTTAACAGTGTATATTTACCTATATATATATAAAGAGATGTAAAATATAAATAACAAATATATATAAACTAGATAATTACCTTCTCGAAATATGATGAAATACAACTGGCGATTAATTGATTTTTAATTAGATTGGCCAAATGAAAATAATTTGTAGGTTCTTTAGAGAGACTTAATAGAGATTTCACTTTAGATAAAAGATTTGTTTCAAAGTATTTAGGATTATGCTGTTGTTGTTGTTCCCAAGAGATAAAAATTTCATAAAAACTATCTCGTTGTTTTCGAAAAGTGGCAAAACAATTATCATTCGGAAAAGTGGATCTGCTTTCATGGTCAAATTCAAAAATCACCTTTTTTTCTAGTAAAGGCATAATAAATTCTTTTTCTTGAAAACCAATTCTCGTTATCATTTCAACGTATAAATTAGAATTGAAATATTCAGTTCGTGGATTACTTAAAAGAGTCTTTATAGCTGTCAAATCAAATAAAACCCAGAGTTTTGCAAGTTCCATAGATTTATATGCAAAATATAGACAATTTTGGAGACTATTAAAATATGAATCTTGACATGATGAATTAAGAGTATTAGAAGAAATTATTGATAGGATAAAATTAAGTTGGCATAATTTATCTTGAACTAAATTGTTCATGCATAAAATGCTATGAACTTCGGAAAATATATCCAGAGCCAATTTATTTGAAATATCCTCTTGAGGTAAAAATAAATGATTGGAATGAAATTTCGGAGATTCAACCAATCTAATATTAGAATTGTTTTGTTCTGTAGTTCTCTGTTTTTTCAATAAAGCTCTCTCCTCAAAAAAGTTGTCTTTATGTCCGGTAAAATAAGTTGGTTCAAATTTGGAATCTGAAGTAGATGAAACTTGAGTCGGGTTAATTCTTCGAGAGTTCTTATTTTTATTTTTGTTTTTAGATTGACTTTGAGGAAGAAAATCACCAAGGCTGAAATTAATAATTCGAAGATCATTTATTTGTAAAAATAAAAAAATTATAAAAGATATGAGCAATAAAAGGAAATAAAATTAATTTTCTAATTAATATACTAAAAGAAAATTATTTTTGATCGCGTTTTTAAACAAGAATATATATATCGCTAGACTACTGCTGGTTGAGGCTATTGGAGTCTGCTGAATCTTAAGTCTGGACCAAGAGAGAATGAAAAAGATGTGATCCATCTAGCTATGATCCAGCATCATTTCGCGATTAGCCCGCATGACGCTTTTTATATCAAACACTGATATGGATCACCAAATGGATTTGTAATCTGAGATGTTATATATTCAATCCCCCAGTCCAGCGCGCTCGATCTGTTAACACGTGTGTAAGGTGTTTGCCATCAATTAATCGATAGATTCGCAGACTATAGCCTAACCAGGAGTCCCGAAAATATTTATCTTGTTTAAAAACGCGATCAAAAACAATTCTCGTTAATGTGTTAATTATTCTTTAATATATTAATTAGAAAATTATTTAAATTCATTATTTCTTAACTAGAAATATATAAATTCGGATATTATTTACTTAATATCTGACAAAATTCACCTGCATTCGATTCGCGATTGAATCAAATATAGGAAAATTATGATTAGGAAATAAAATTACCAAAATGTTTGAGATGATTTTGAATTATAAGCATTTTGTTTTTGTGAAGCTTTTGGTGTTGATGTTATCGGATTAATAACAATCTTGGTTTCTTTATCAACCACCTTGTCATTATTAACATTTCCAGTCAATACCCTAAAATCAAAAAAAATGTTATTTATTTCTATGCTAGCATTTTGATATTATCACATTTAGATTTGAAATTTTACATACCAACTAATATTTCGTTTTAAGAAATCAAGGAAAAAATTACACAAATCTTCTCTTGAAAATGATTCAAATTTCTAAAATATAACAAAAAATTAATTAATTTTCTATTTTTTTTTTTTGAATGATTAATAATTTTTTTTTATTATAATTTTAATAGGTAGAATCATAGAGTAATATAGTGGAAGGCTTCATAAGGAGCCAATGTATTTTAGCGTATACGAGTTACAGAGCTCTCTGGCGAGTCGGGGGCGAAACCATTGGGCAATAAAATGGCGGAAACCGCTCTATTCGGGGCAAATTTTAGAGACATTATCAAGAGTAAAATATATATATAACATAAAGGGTATGTTTCTTTTAAAATCTTTTGTTCTATGATCTTTGGATAGCTCTTAAGAACTAAGAGTTTTCGCCCTCCAGTCGCTAGAGAGCGCTTTTTCGATATACGGTAGCCTTCCACTCTATATTACTCTATGGGTAGATTAACCAAATAATTGATTATTTAAAAAAAATGCAATCACATTTTGGGGCAGTCGTAAAAGATAAGAAAAGAATAGGAATATCTTTCGAGTTATAATAACAATGAGGCTAACAATATAAAACGTAATATCTACGTCATCATTAAGTATATAGAAATAATAAAGACTTAGATATGAAGACGATTGGACAGATGGACTCTAAAATTGAAAGAGATGATTAAATTCTGAGAAAAGCAAAAGTTGCTTCTATAACAAGTTTATTAGGGATCAAGGGTGGATCCAGGGGGGGGGGGGGGGAGGGGGCGATCACAAAAAATTTGTAAAAAAAAAACTTTTATTTTGTTTTTAAATTTTAAAATTGAAAATAAAGTTCTACGTGTGTGTGTGGGGGGGGCGCCTCTGACCCCCCCCCCCCCCCCGCTTGGACAATTCGATCGCGGCACACTTTCGAGATAAAAAAGTAGATCTTATATACATCGGCCACCTTATATACATTCTCCCCCCCCCCATAAAAAAATTCCTGGATCCGACCTTGAGTGGGATTGTTAGCCTCATGTCCAACCCCTTTTAGTCGCCTTTTACGACAAGCAGGGGGGTCATTCCACACCAAATCATCCAGGAAAAACCAAATTTGTCACCCACCACCTCCGATTTTGATGAAATTTTGTATTTTTTATCTTCTCATATAGTTATGAAAATATACCAAATTGTATCTCTTTATCTCAACTGATTTTTGTTTTATAGGATTTTGAAATATTGGTAAAATAGCCGTTTTGCCGTTTCCTAACCTCCGAAAAGAACTTGTACTTTCAATGAAAAATATTTGTATCTTGGACATTTATGGTGCAAATCTTATGAAAAAAAATCCATTTGTATTCCAGCGAAAACATAATAAAATGTGTGGCTTACACTGATAAAGAAGTGCTGATATGAATTCAAAATATTTGAATTTATTCAATAAAATCTGTATAATTTTATCTTCCAATCTAATTAACAAGCACAGAGTCATTGATAATAATAAGAGATGAATACAGAAGAAAAAATCACAATTAATTAATTGTATAATTATTTATTTTATTTTATTACCACTATGAAAATTTACATTAGCTTATATTTAAGATAATTCGACATAAAATGGCTGTTAATGTTATTTTTAAGGTAGTTCTTTCGCGACAATCCACACAAAAGTTTTAACCTCGTAACCACTCTATACATATGAATAATGCTAAAATTTTAGGTTTTTAACGTGACTGTACCTCTCACACTACTATATCCTCTTTATGAATTTCCAAGCGATTGATCTTATATCCCATCCACTAAAAATAATCGCCCAAATATGTTTGTTTTTTTTTTATCAAAACCTACGAGGTAAATCATTTCAATTTTTTTAAGTTACTTCGAATATATAATTCTAACAAATATTAGTTTTTCATCAAGTTGGTGAAAGTCCTTCAATGAAAAAAAATAAAATAATGATCATTTTCCCACCCTTTCCCAATCCACCATATGTAAAAAATTTCATTTTTAATTGCAATTATTTCATGTTTGGTATGGTAAATCGTCTTCAAATTTTAACAGTGTGTTTTATTATGCTTTTAATGACTTATATTCCAAGTTTCGAAGACTTCTTCAATTTTTGCATTTGTAAAAGAACTACATTAAAGAGATTTGGGAGGCGGATATATAACTGCCGATGATAGCAGAGATGTTGATTCATAAAGAGAAATCACTGAGCTTGTCCTCTGCTTGATGCAAATAAACATATACAGATAAGAGTAAATAAATATTATATTTAATATTGATTTACTATGAGTTAAGGATTCTAGGTCACTTATTTCACAAAGAGAAACAATGTGAAATAAGTGACCTAGAATCCTAACTCATAGTAAATCAATATTAAATATAATATTATTTACTCTTATCTTTATTAAAGATGTTTCACCTTGCACCAACACCACAATCTCTACTAATTATTAAACATATACATATAGATTGTAAATTTTTTCGACTTTCTAAGATTTTTTCTCCTCCTCTCTCTGAAAAACTCTATCTTTAGAATTTAATATCTCTGGAACTTTATTGTTCATAAATTTCGTTTTGCCACCAATCGATGCAGAAGTATTTAAATAATAATCTATCTAAATTTCAAAAAAATCCTAAGAAAACCCTTATGGTGGAAACAACTACCTTAAATGGTTTTCATCTTTAATAGAAGTATAGGTTGCTTCTGGCAATCCTGGAAGCAGTTGATTTAAAGGTGGAAGTTCTTTGACTTCCTCTTCATAATTGAAATACTTATGTTTGTAAGCTCGAAACACCCACACATGAAGACGAGTGGAAGGGGAAGACAAGCACAAGCAAGCGACATAATAGATTGAGACATCAAGCAGTAGAGAGTCAATTTAAAACGCTCATTTCAAACACAATTGTTAATATACAATATTTAAGAACCAGATATTATATAAATTCAGTTCTAATAAACATCATTGTTAAAACTAAATAAAGGACCTGAAATTTCGAGTTTCACATTTCAGGTAAATAATATAAACTCATTGTAAATATCTGTATATATTAATAAACATTTCACATTTCAGTGGAACACGATTTTCATCTACCTCACACCCATCCTACTTATATGTTTATATACCATATATATGTTACGGCTAATATGCAAAACTAGCTGGATAGTTTATAAACTATCCAAACCATTGCCCATTTTATCAATCTTTGTCAAAAGACAATTCCACTATGCGACGAAACACCCTTAATATTTTAACTTTACCATACAGGGTATGGTCAAGTATTGTAATCGTGCATGAAAAAAGTGTTTTTTTAAAAGCTCAGTCCATTTACTTCCATGTTAAAAAGAGGGTTCGGGACTGTATATCATTTTTATAAGAAAATTCTCAAATTTTTACCATCGAAACATTGATGTATTAAATATTTATTCCCGAAATTTTCAATAATTTATTTCTCGGTAATGGGACAGTGGATCAACTTCAAATTTCGGGAATAAATAGGTATTTACATCAATGTTTCGATGGTAAAAATTTGAGAATTTTCTTATAAAAAATGATATACAGTCCCGACCCTCTTAAATTGAAGTGTATGAATACTTAGTAGGTATAGAAGCTTCATTTTTCTTTTAGTAAGATTAACTTAGATTTTGATTAATCTTGCTTTTAATTTAGTTAGAGTTATAATTTCAATTTTCTTAAAAAAGGCTTGCACAATGAGACTCATTTGTTAATCAGATTGCAATCCCTGAGGATTCGGTCTTGTCCCATTCACTCGATTAATTAAAAATCAATTTTCATCTTTAGTATATTATGATTTGACTTTAAGGTCTTCTTAATATTTATAAAATACAGTAATTAACTTTCCAAAAATGGTAAAATTACAATTAAACATTTTTCAAATATACAAAATAAAAGTAGAACAAAATTAGACAATTGCGAAAATCAGAAATTTAAATTAAAATTAATTGAAAAATTTCAATTGGATTTAATTATAATTCTTTTTTTAGATCTTTTATTCATTTAACGAATGTCGGAGGCCATTAAATTAGATCTTTAATTATAAAAAATTTAAATATACGGTTCAGCGGGCGGATGTAATATTGAATACAAAAATAATAATTTTTTGCTTATTCGTAATTATATATGTCTGAAATTTCGAAACAAATCAGTTTCAAGCATGATTTTTCTGTACGTTCTCATACTTAAGACAACATAAAAATATATATAATATATGTTACGGCTAATAAGCAAATTTGGATAGTTTATAAACTAGGTGGATAGAAAACGCAATTTCCACTAAAATAGTTTGATAGAAAACGAAATTTCCACTAAAATAGCAGCTAGTTTGCAAACTAACCAAGAGTCTTGGCTAATTTACTTGAAATTATTGAGAAAACCAAAATAGCGGGTTAGTTTATAAACTATCCAATGCAGCCTGGCTAATATGAAAACCATAATTTCTATTAACACAAAATAGCCAAACCTTTGGCTGGTTTATAAATTTGGTACTGTTCATGGAGTGCTGAAACAATTATTTTCACGAAATCAATTTGATTTATGCAAGCAAAATATTTTGTCTCTTGATGATGTCAAAAAAGACACAGAAATAAGTATTAGGAGTGCTGTGGGAAAACTTTCAGTCTCAGGTGCAACACAAGGGTATTTAAGGTGTCAATGTTATAAACGCTGCATGAACAAAAAAATGTAAATGCATTTCTATGGGGTGCACCAGTAAAGATGCAGCCCCTATGGATCTCGAAAGACCCTTGCTTGAAGAGAAGGGAAAGTTGATTAAGTGAGAGGGTGTAGACGTAGGTGTCTATGCACTAGGGTTTTGAAGGTTTGAAGATTATAAGTGCTGGGAAAGATGGAGGTTGGGAGAGAGTTCCAGTTCCTTGAAGTCATGGGGATATATGTATTGGCGAATGAAGTGGTCCGGCACTTTTCTAATTTGACCGCGAAAAAGTGTTGGGAGTCGGTAAAACGCGTGCTACGCGCAAAGCATGCTTTGGGGGGAACTATTGATTTTATCTCATCAGAGCACCAGCCGTGATAGTATCTATAGAAAAGGGAAAGGGCAGAGACATTTCTTCGATGAGCTAGCGAGTCGAGGGAGTCGGTGAGGGTAGAATCGTCAATTACCCTGACGGCTCGTTTCTGAATTGCATCCAGGGTAGCAAGAGAATATTAAGAGGCTCCTCTCCATAGATGAGAGCCGTATTCGAGACAGGGGCCTTGTAGATAGGTGAGAAGATGTGGGGGCTTGTAAAATCGCTTGGACCTGAATAAGTAGCCAATCTTCCTTGCTGCAGATTTCGCCACAGAGGAGATGTGTTCATTCCAAGACAGGTCAGATGCGAAAGAGACGCCCAACATAGATAGGCTGTCACACATTTTCAGGATATTCGAATCGAAGTGAATATCAGGGAAATTTTTATTTTCGCGCCTAGAAATTAGACAACATTGAGTCTTGTTTGCATTAAAGTTAACTAAATTTTGAGAGCCCCATTTATTCAGTTTGTCTAGGTCGAGAGTAATTGAGGAGGCAACATTGATTCGATTATGCGGGAGTGAGGGTTTGCCGTGCAGAGTGCTATCGTCGGCGTAACAATGTGTGGGGTTTGACGTTTGATCGATGAGGTCGTTTATATAAATTAGGAAGAGTGTGGGGGAGATTACAGAGCCTTGGGGAACACCAGTGTTTGTGGAGAACGATTCAGATGATATTCCATCTTTATAAACTAGCCAAAGGTTTGGCTATTTTATGTTACTAGAAATTATGGTTTTCATATTAACCAGACTGCATTGGATAGTTTATAAACCAACCCGCTATTAAATTAGCCAAGATTCTTGGTTAGTTTGCACACTAGATGCTATTTTAGTGGAAATTGAAGTTTTCTGTCAAAATAGCCAATGGTTTGGTTAGTTTAAAAAATATCCAAATTTGCACATTAGCCGTAACATATATATGTTTATTAACATCAAGCTCAGAACAACTTAATTGATGATCTTTATGGGCATATAGCACATACCTACTCTTCAATATTAAATTAAATTTTTATTATAATTATATTAAATAATAAATTGATAATAATATAAGACTTGACATAAAAGATTTAGATTGTGATATAATATTGGAATACCTCATTGTCCATAGTGATTGAGCCATGAAATAAATCTTTCTCTATATTCTTGATTGTTGATAACATTATCTATAAGAATTGTAAATGTACTATTCGAAGGCATTTTGGATTATTAATGACACTCAATAGTAGAATTAAAAGAAAAAAAAGAATTTGAAAAATGTATCCAAGTATATCTGTCAAAATATTTAAATGTATATTAAAATGTTCCTGAATATAATTGAATAAAAATGTTTAATGTAAAAAATATATACCTTATTAATTAGTAAATTATAAGATGATTACTTTTAAAAATAAATACATTTTACAAATGTTTTAAGTGATCGTTTTTGAAAATAATAAAATTTGGGTCTTCTTGTTCGTTTGACAATTTTAGCTGTAGTCATAAAGAATATAGATGGCGTGGAAATCAATTCGAAACATTTGAAAGAGTTTAAGCGCCAAATAGAAAATAATCTCAGGAAAGAATTTTAGTTCATTGCAAATTCCAATACATAATAATAAATAATATTTAAAAAAAATTAAAAAACTCGCTTCTAAAAAGTACAAAATAATGCAAATATATAATCAAAAAAGTGTGGAGCGCAGAAACTTTTAATTATTTTCGACAAAGTGCCCCACGTTTTTTTATTAAGTACTAGCTGCAAGGCCCGCCTTCGGCGGCCCTCTTGCTAGTCAGGGGGCACGCCCCCTGGACCCCTAACTCACGAATCCCACCCTCACACCTCACTTCACACACCCCAAAGCCCAAACAGCACCCCACCCCCGCACCCGATCCCAACCCTCACCTTCACACCACCACCCCGCACCACACCTGAACCCCCCACTCCACCCTGCACCACTACCCCGCACCCCACCCCGTGATCTCCAACCCCACGCACCACAGCCCCCGCCTAATCCCCTGGACCCACCCCTCCACCTCCTACGCCACCTGGCTACCCGGACTACCCCCTTCACCCCCACACTACTCCGCCTCACTCCCCCAACCCACCCTCATTCCGCCCCGGACCCTCATAGCACCACCCGCACCCCATATCTTAACCCACCCCCGCACAATCACTCCACCCCCTACCTGAATTTTAAATTAAAAATAATATAAATATAAAGCTTTTAACTGAAGCAAAAAGTTACATAGCATCGCTCGGTGCTCCAGGTACTTATATTAATTAAATTTAAAAAACGCCCAGGCTTTTGTATTTTAATTTTATAACAAACTAGCTGCAAGGCACGCCCCCTGCCCCCCCCCCCCCATTTCTAGCCTTCGAGTGACCCACAGATTATGTATATAAAATTTGGTTGAGTTTGGTCCAAGAGAAATAATTTCCACTTTTTTGACCCCCCCCCCATTTTGGATGGTTAGTTTTTGCTTTTCTAGCTACTCTAGAGGCTCCACAGATTATGTATACAAAATTTGGTTGAGTTTGCTCAAGGGCAAGAATTTACATTTTTTCACCCTCCCCCCTTTTTGGGGGAATTTTTTTAAATAAAAGATGTCGGAAATCACATCCCCTACAACTTTGCTTATAATAAAATTTGCCGAAGGGTTAATAGTTTAGGAGTTATTTGATAATTTTTATTCGTGCTCCCCCCCCCCCTAACCCCCTTTTGGGGTCAAAATATCAAAACATTATATAGCTATAAACATAAGTTAGAAGGCATTTGAGCTAAGTATAAAATTTCATAATAATCCCTTCAGCCGTTTTTACGTGAATCGTGAGCAACTTTTCGCGGAAACCACGGAAACATACAGTCATACATACAGACATACAGGAATTTTGTTGAAAGTGTTTCCGTTCATAACTTTGCTTGAAAAGTGTGTAATCAAAATTTGACGTGATTTGGAGCAGATGTACAGACAAAACCTTAACTTTATATATATATATATATATATATATATATATATATATATATATATATATATATATATATATATATATATTGTTCGCAATGCTGTACGAGCTACCGAGTGAAGCCAGTAAAAGTATGAAACAAGCGTTTAAAACTACTTCGATAAGTCCAAAAAACAGGTTAGAAGTATTGTATTCACTTGAATTTTATCTAGACACACGGCAGTTTGTCAGCCAAGTTCGGAAAAACGGGCGACGCACCGGCCATGTGTATATTTACATGAACCATTTCAAGCTACTTTCGACCCCCCCCCCCCCCCCATAACTCAAAAACTATTAGACTTATACACTTGAAATTTTGCATGCCATTTCACTCTACAAAAAAGGTCTAATAAGTGAACATCGAAAATATTATATTTTTTGAGATAATAATTGTTTTATCAAAATGTCTGTTAGTCTGTCTGTTTGGTTGTCTGGTTGGGTGTCCGTTAGTCTGTAGAGCAAACTCAACCAAATTTTGTATACTTAAAATAAGTGGACCACCAGAAGTCTAAAAATGACAAAAACTAACAGCCCAAAATGGTGGTGGGGAGGGAGGGTGTATTGTCAAAAAATTAAAATCTAGGCTCTTGTGCCAAACTCAACCAAATTGTGTATACATAATCAGTGGGCCCTCAGGGGTCTAAAAATGCAAAAACTACCCCCCCCCCTACATGACTATAAAAAAATTTATTAAATCTACTTCTTATTAAACGAGCGAAAATTGTATATTTATTTATATATATATATATTTGTTTGTATCTTATTTCTATTTTGAAAACGACTCTACCGATTTTGATGAAATTCTCTGGTTAGGAGGTTTTTGTGGAGACAATTCGATCTGCCACGGTCTCATCTTCGACAAAATTGTTTTTGATGGGGTTTTTTCTTAATCAAATTAATTATTCTCAGGTAGAAAAATTCCATTCTTAGAGATTTAAAAAGGGTTTATCTTTTCTGTTGTACCCAGATAGACAATGGGTCGGGTTACTCCTTTATTCTCAAAGGCTTTGAAGAAGTATTGTGATTGTGGATTCTAACATATTTTGTTCTCCCGAAACGTTAGAAACATTAAAAAACGTTTTATAATTATTTTTATAAAGAACTTTATTTATTTAATAGAATAAAAAATAATCAAGAATTTATTTAAATATATATCTCGCATAAGCAGATCTCAATTTTCTGAAAAAACAACACATTTTGATAGGTTTTATTTATTAACAATTGGATGAATAAAAATGAATCCTGTGGTTGAATTAAAACAGGTGCAGGAGGTGGGGTGCTGTGGTTGGGGATCCGGGGGTAGGGCGAGGTTTCGGGGGGGGGTCGAGTGGGGGTGGAGGTGGGGGGGGGTATAGTGGTCAAATACATTATATACATTTGTATTTTTTTTTTAATTTGAAAACGGCTCTCAAATAAAAATCGACCTTTTTATCAGAATTTTAAATTAAAAATAATATTAAAATAAAGCTAACTGAAGGAAGAAGTTACCGAGTATCGCTCGGTGTCTCCAGGTAGTATTAAATATAACTGAGGGGCCAGGTTGTATGGTAAAGTAAAGTGGATGGCCACATCAGAACACGTCAGCTTATTTATAAAATATTTGTATTTTTTCATTTATAAAACAATCAATAAAATCTTTTCTTTTTAAATTTATAGTAAAGTTTCTTCAAAAATATGTCTACTCTAGTTCTTCAGATCTTTTTTAATTTTTTTTTCAAAACAATTATTTGGTACCGTCTTAGAAAATTTGAAATACTATGACTTTACACCCTTATTAAGCAAGAATTTTTGAAAAATTTCAGCTTTAATATCATTCATATAATATGTTCACATCGAGACAAGGTTTCATCTAAGATTTGAAAAGGTGGCCTCTTTAAGAAAAAGCTTATTTGAATGCGAAGGTAAAACGATCGATATTTCGATTAGTATGGAGTCACAACGCGACTGTAGTTCATTTCTAAAGAACAATCCACCAGCGCAAGATCAACTCGAGGTAAGCCATTTGAAATGTTTTCTATCTTATAATGTAATTTATATATAACATTAATTATTAAATAATCATTAAATTCTTTGTAAATTCTAATGTTTCATCGAGCTATAGTTATGAATATTTTAGCGCTTTTCGATTACTAATTATAAGCTCGGTGAATGTTCTTTATATCTTTATAGAGAGGTGAACCGCGACCTAAAATCGTGTACACCTACTTCGACTTCCACTTTCATTTCCAAGTAGGTATATGATAATAGATTATCTAATGAATTCTAAAGTAATTTCAAATAATTCCAAAGACGGTGTACACCTAATTCTAATCGCGGTTCACCCCTCGTTTATATCTAATAGATGTATTCCACAAATTGTCCTAAAAATATTGTATTTGTAATAACTTCCTGTCGACTTATTTATTTGAATGTTTTTAAATTATTTATTTTTAAACAACAATTTCTTTAAACCCAGTGACATATATTATTTATTTTCTTCTATTTATTTTTTGTTTTATTTAATTGATTATTTATTTATTTATTCTTCCCAGTGAATTTATTTATTTATTTTTATTGTTTGGACGACGTACGGTATTCCCTTTTTTATTTGTATTATTATTATTATTTTATTCTTGGTCGCAGCATACTAAGGTTTCACACCGTTCTGCTGTAGCCACACCTGAACCACTCAACCGGATCCTGAGTGGGAGGATCGGAGGGCTATAAGGGGAGATGGAGATGGAGGTCCTATTTTGTATCGTAAAATATGTAAATGTAATCAATTATTTATTCATTAATCCTGAATAAATATATCAATATATTATATATATAACCCTTTTTCACTTTACATTTTTATATTATTTATATAATTTATTTTAAGTAAAGAATTTTAAAAACAAAAGTACCTACTTGCGGTATTTAAATGTATTTTCGTGATTTCATAAAATTTTTGTTTCTAATTCAATTAGTTTGCATATATTTCAGGGACTATGAAAGAAATTTTCATTTTGTATTATGTATTTATTTATTTATTTTTTTATTTCATTACTTTACCATACAGGGTATGGTCAAGTATTATAATCGTGCATGAATAAAGTGGTTTTTTTCCTTCTTTTTTACAAAATATCTAAAAAACCGCTGAAACTATTTTGATTAAAAAAATTGAGCGAAACCATGGCATTTCGCTCTACAAAAATGTTCTAATAAGTGCAGATCGAAATAATTATATTTTTCGAGATAGTAATTGTTTTATCAAAATGTCCGTTAGTCTGTGCGTTAACAAATTTTTGGTGGGCGAGCTAGCTCAAAAACTAGTGTGAATATCGAAACCAAATATCACACGTAGTTTTGGTACATTGAGATTAAGGGCTGATTAGATTTTGATCCATGTCGACCCAAAATTAAGGGGAGTGGAGAGGGGGTTAAAAATTTAAAATCTATACCATTTGAGCAAACTCAACCAAATATTGTATACATAATCAGTGGGACCCCAGAAGTCTAAAAATGCAAAAACTAACCCACCAAAATGGGGGGGGGGGTCAAAAAATGAAAATCTTGGCCCTTGTACCAAACTCAATCAAATTTTGTATACATAATCAGTGGGACCCCAGAAGTCTTTCGGCAAAAAAATATTTCCAATTAAATTTTTAGATAGTTTATTAAATTCATTTTAATTCCTCAGTCTGTTTGGTTTTCAGTTTGGAATATATTTTTGAAATCGAATTTAGACACATTTGTTTTCTTTATATTGATTAAAATATTCACTCATTTGCGATAAAATAAAATATTTTATCAATTTTATTAATCAATGGAAGAAAAGATTTAATTTAAAGACGATTTTCTGTATTGAATTATCTAGGTATCTATGGTATATATGCTACAAATTTAAAATACTAAGAACGGTATAAAAATAATGTTTTTTCGAGTTTCTTTGATGAAATTATAATTTCCTATATCTCGATAAAATACTCTATTAGAATTAAGTATAATCCCTACGAAATTCAAATATTTATTTTCTAAAAAACTTGGAAATCTGATGATAATGGGAGACCCTTATCACTTTCTTCATTTTTTCAATGGTATAAAAAGAATGTTTTTTCGAGTTTCTTTGATGAAATTATAATTTCTTATATCTCGATAAAATACTCTACTAGAATTAAGTATAATCCCCTCGAAATTCAAATATTTATTTTCTAAAAAAATTGGAAATCTGATGATAAGGGAGAGACCCTTATCACTTTCTTCATTTTTTCAAGGGTATAAAAAGAATGTTTTTTCGAGTTTCTTTGATGAAATTATAATTTCCTATATCTCGATAAAATACTCTACTAGAATTAAGTATAATCCCTTCGAAATTCAAATATTTATTTTCTAAAAAAATTGTAAATCTGATGATAAGGGGGACCCTTATCTCTTTCTTCATTTTTTCAAGGGTACAAAAAGAATGTTTTTTCGAGTTTCTTTGATGAAATTATAGTTTCCTATATCTCTATAAAATACTCTATTAGAATTAAGTATAATCCTATCGAAATTCAAAATTTTATTTTCTAAAAAATTTAGAAATCTGATGATAATGATTATCACTTTCTTCATTTTTTTAAGAGTATAAAAAGAATGTTTTTTCGCGTTTAATTGATGAAAATATAACTATGATCTCAAACAAATAAATTATATTGTTATATACTAGTTTATTAAATGTTTATTTGGATCAAAGAGAAGACAACCTCATTGACTTTTCTCCTTATGAATCAACTACTCATCTACTTTCGGCAAAAAAATGTCCAATTAAATTTTTAGATAGTTAATTAAATTCATTTTAATTCCTCAGTCTGTTTGGAATATATTTTTGAAATCGAATTTAGACCCATTTGTTTTGTTTTTTTATTTATTAAAATTTTCACTGAGGTTTATTTGCGATGAAAATATAATCCCTAGTAGTACAATGTTTCAAACTATATAGTAACTATATAGTGCCTATATAGATTCTTAAAATCTATATATTATTTTCTGTATTGAATTATCGATGCATCTATGGTATATATGCTGCAAATTTAAAATACTAAAAATGTTTGTAGGTACAATAAAAATATCCTATTATTATTATTATTAAACACGCTTTTATTTCACAGTGGACAAAAAGAAGAACATAAAATTAAGCTCCTCAAATTAATCACAGCACCTAAAGCTGGAAAAAAATTGTCCATTAAGCCCTAACGTCAAATTACAAAGACAATTATAAATTAAATAAGAAAATACATTTTTCTTCATTACAGAATAAAGTCCGTTAGTCATATAAGCAAAAATAAACCCATGGGAGATTTTTTAAGCTAAATATTGGACAAAAAGGATCCACAAATTTATTATTAGTTTAAGTTTATTGGATAAAGAAGAAAAACTTATTTTTTACTTTTTGGTTCATTTTGAAATAAAAGCAAGTAATTTTTTTAATATATTTATACTTTATAAGAGTAAATCCAACTTATTTTGCATTTTTTTATCTAAAAATTTGAAAATATAACTTTATCTCAGCCCAACAATAATAATATAGTTTTATAATTCAACTATCTATAGGCCAATTTCTATTAATGGTCATGAATTAAAAAAATATTTTTCAATTTTTTATGATTTTTCCCATTCAGGTGTGAGAATCAAGGGGACGGAATTGACATTAGAGTATTTTGATTTGGTAATGTAGACAGAGACTGCCTTAAAAATATAGAAGGTTATATATTTAGTTACAATTCACTAAAAGTAAAACAAAACTAGAAAGGTTTTTTTTAATATATATTTTTATATGAATTTTATCGCAGGGACGGAAATGACACTAATGAAAGACATAATTAACAAACCAACTCACTAATTGACATTAGTTTCTCTCTTGACCACTGCAGTGGTGGCGTGAGTCAAGTTAAATACTAAAACTATGTTGGGGACGGAATTGACACACTATCTTTGGACAATTTTAATAATTTTTTATAACAAAATTTTAATAACTAAAAAAACTTAATTAAATTATATAGTCTTCATTCATTTTTTTTATTTAGGTGATATTTTATTCAGTCATATCTGAACATTTTTCAAGTAAATACACGGGTTCGAAGATTTAAACAACCAAATTGGACAGGGGACGAAATTGACTTTTGTAGATTATTTTAATTGTTTTGTCTTTTTCATCTAACATTATTGAAAGATTTTTTAATTCTTTCTAAAAAAGAAGAAATAGTGAAAGAGTAGTATTTAAAAAATAAATCTATTGTAAAAGTTTTTTTCAATTTTATAAAATAAAGAGTGAATGTCTAGCAATGAATAAATTTTGAATTCATGGTCACTCAGCTAGACTAGTCTAAGTTTGCAGAGGGACAAATATTGATTTTTTTAAATATAGATGAACTTGATATCAACGACCTCGATTTTAAATTCATAATCAAATTTTTATATGCAAAAAATGAGAGATAATTTGACTATGTTAATAATAATAATAATAATTTATTATCTTTGGAATTAGATTAAAAATTAAACTGTTTTCACTGTCTCTTTATGTTTTATATTAGCAATATATTCGTCCTAATTTAATTGAGTCATTAATCCTCAAAAATCCTAATCATTTATGCAAAATAAATGATTTTCAAACATTATACAAAAAATTCATATTAGGGTGGTCAGGGAGGTCAGAAATACACTGTAGGGAACAGTGGATTATTTATTCTATAAAAATTACTTCAAACATATTCTTGGTTTAATCGATGAAGGAGTGGTTGTTTCACGAATAAACGATTTAATTAATATATTTTCCCTGAAAAATCACCTTTTCGCAGTCAAATTTAAAAGAAAATTAAATAGAATATTTTATAGGAAGTTTAAAATATATACTTTCCTTGGAATATCTCGAAAAAAATTAGTTTTTGTATACTGTCTTCAAAGGGTAGTAGGTACAAAGGGGGACCCTTATCAACTTGATTGAGAATTTATAGAAAAAATAAGCTATTAATTTTCCAAAAACTAAAAAGCATTTTAAATAGCAAATTTTATAAAGATTTAAATGAGTAAAATTTTGATGGGATTACTCGAAAAAATAACACAATTTTAACCCTCTCTAAAAAAACAATTTATTTTTAAAAAATTTATAGAAAAAATAAAATATTAATTTTTCAAAAACTAAACTCATTTTAAATAGTAGATTTTATAAAGAGTTTAATTAATATACTTTCGTTGGAATATCTCGAAAAACATTACTTTATTAACCCTCTCTTAGAAGGTTAGTTGATACAAAGGGGGGACCCTTATCAACTTATTTGAAAATTTCACGGGAAAATAAAATATTAATTTTCAAATAACTAAACTTATTTTAAATATATTTTATAGAGTTTCAAATATATATTTTCGTTGGAATAACTAAAAAAAAATAGTTTTTGAACCCTTTCTTCGAAGGGTAGTTGATACAAATAAGGGGGACCTTAATCAACTTGATTGAGGATTTATAGAAAAAATAAACGTATTTTAAATAGTAGATTTAATATAGATTTAAACGAGTATAATTTCGATGGAATATCTCGAAAAAAATAACTTTTTAAGCCTCTCTAAAAAGCGATATTGATACAAAGGGGGACCTTTATCAACTTGAATGAGAATTTATAGAAAAAATAAAATATAAATTTTCCAAAAATTAAACTCATACTATATTTATTAATCTAGATTAATTTGTAACAACACTTAGAGAAATTTCTCTAAAAAAATTACCCTCTTGCCTAGAATCGAACCGACGAACTCTTGAACTATGGTCATCAGCTCTAACCACTAGAGCAATGTCACATTAATATTTATATCTTGATTTCTTTACTAAAACTATATATTTTTGATTTAGACTTTGTGTCTAGATAATATTGTATTCATTTGAACTCGAATGAAAATGAAAAAACACCGATAGATTTTAAATTAAGAAACATTAAATATATATTAATTAACGAGGCAAATTTTAAATATAATTCTCAGCTTTGATTTTAAACTGATGGCTCCAAACGATTTTCATTAACCAGGCAAATTTGAAATATATATATTCGAATTTTGAAATGAAAGACTCCAATTCTTTTTAAATTAAGAAACATTAAATATATTGATAATTGTTTCTCCCCCCCCCCCCCGCCACTCAAAAATTAAAGATGCGAAACTTTTAAGAGACGATGTATTTTCGGTAGTTTACGGGTATACATTTGGAGTGTGGTTTTTTAAGAGGAATAAAATTTTTGGACCGATACGCTGCCCGCGAGGGCACCAGCCCGGAGGGCCGAGCTTCGAGGAGCGTGCCGAAGATTTTATAAAGAGTTAAATTAATATATTTTCGTTGGAATATCTCGAAAAACATTACTTTATTAACCCTTTCTTCGAAGGCTAGTTGATACAAAGGGGGATCCTTATTAACTTCATTGAAAATTTCACGGGAAAATAAAATTTTAATTTTCAAAAACTAAACTTATTTTAAATATATATATCATAAAGAGTTTAAAATATAAACTTTCGTTGGAATAACTCGAAAAAAAATTTTGAACCCTCTCTTCGAAGGCTGGATTGATACAAAGGTGGGACCCTTATCAACTTGATTGACATACGAATACACTGGCCAATGGATTTTTAGCCCCTTTTTGGCATCTCGTGACCACAATATCGGGTTTTATGTCCCAAATCCGGTTTCCAACTATTAAGGGCATCGATTGCTTCCACCTAGATGTTACAAAATGAAATTAACTTTTATCATCTCTGAGATACAAGCTCAGTCAGGACTCGGGCAATACTTCCACATTATATTCTATGAATATAAATGTGAAAGTAAAAAAATGAAAATCGCTGATTGAATTAATGTGTGATTGACTGTTTCCAGATGGCTCTAAAATACCGCCTGCCGATGCCACCTGGTCTCGACATTTTGATGGCTGGTTTCGCCAAAAGATGCATTGCGTTGGCTCAAAATGAATCTACCGAGTCGGGTGTGTACGTCTCTAAGCCGGATAAGAAAACGATTTATAAATTAGCAGCCCAGCATATCGAAGAATTAATAGCCATTCGAGGTATTTTCATTTAATAGCTATTTAAACAGGTTGCTTATATTATAAGCTATGTTATGGGGTTGTTCATTCAGCCAATCTGTTTACTTATCAAGTATTAAAAGGATTTCCTAGAACGTATGTAATAAAAGCGTGAATAGGTAAAGAGAGAGCGAGCAATCTCATAAGTAAGAGTTCCGCAGGGTTTGACATCGGGAAGCCAGAAAGGGAAGTAAATAGTGTAGAAAATCGAGGTAATGGAATCGCAACCCTTGGCAAACAGATCCATTCACAAACCCGCAGGCATAATAGAGTTAATTATTAAGTTATTAGTTCGAAAACTGGTTTGACCCAACTTGCCTTTATCTGATATTGTGTATTATAATTGGAATCGTTAAGAATATAAATAGTTTGAAAGTTTAATTGGGAAATAAGGAGAGGTTTTTTGATTCATAGAGAGAAACAAAGAGGTTTTCCTCTTCTTGATGCAAATAAACATACATACATATACAGGGTGGTGACTTGGCCGACGCAGCATAGCGATTACAATGTTAATTTTTGAATGTGCATTTATTTGCTCCCCAATTATTTTAGAGTTAAAGTTCTTATAGGTTTTTTGTAGAAAAAAAATACTGAATCCGAAAATATTTTTTTTTCAAATTTTGAAATTTCAGAACCTTAATAATCAACATTATAAATAATTGTATATTTACAAAAATCACTGAGGCCATGGAATTATTAAAACAAACAAGGCATTTTCATTTGTTGTTTCTAAGTGACGTCTTCACAGGTGCACCTCGAAGCTTCATAATTAATTGAATCAAGACATTAGCCCTAACTGGACAAAAACAAAGTGAGAAGCTAAAAATTTATTTATTAATTTTTATCTCTTACTTACGATTAGACATACATAAACAGAAAAAATTTAACTTTGAAACCCTTGAAAAAATCTGAAATGTATTCAAATGGACCCCCCCCCCCCCCCTCAGTACACATGAAAGTTTGATGATGAATATCTTTTTGAACGCTTAAGTTAATCGCCAAAACATAAGACACCCTTTTTATAGAGCAGTTAATTTCCTATAAAAATTTGTATTGCGAATTTTATAATAGCCATTTATTTTTGAGTTATGAAATTCATAAACAAATGAAATTTGTCTTAAAATAATCAAACTTAAATCTTCAATATCTTTCAAATGGTGAGGTTTACGGAAAAAATATAAGATACATTTTTTGTAGAGCATTAAATTTTCTATGAAATTTCCCAAGAACATTTTTCTGTACAATCAATTAATGATGAGGTATGAATTTTTTTCTATTGGACTGAGAAAAAAATAAAAAACTGCGATGCGAAGGTTTTTCTTATTAAAATTAAGAGCTCATATTTAGAAAGAATTTTTTTAAGGTGTCTAGCAACCCATTTTTCCGTGTCACTTGTAAAAAAAAATAATGGATTTTTTTGACCCACCCTAGTACTCTTGCAATTTGATATTAATAATGTTCTTATAATTGTAGAAGCTCTGAAGAAATCGGAAAGGTCGACGAAACGTTGGTTGAAAAATAAAAAAATCACACAAAAAACTTGTTCTTATTTCCCATTATAAACTTTCAAATTAATACACATATGGACGAAAACGATAATAATAAAATAACTAGTGTTGTTTAGTTTTTTGGAATATCTCAAAAACTATTAATTAAAGAAAATTACAAAAAAGTTCATAAAAATGATATTTTAAAAAGTACTAATCAGTTAATACGCTAGGTAAGTATTGCTTGTCAGATCTGGCATATATCGAACTTATGTTTCGAATTTCGTAGTTCTGAGACTTTGGTTGCGAAACGCAGCGGGGCCCCATTTGGCCTCTGGGGACCACAATATCCGGTTTTAATTCCTAAATCCAGTTTCCAAATATTAAGGGCATCGATTCATTCCACCTAGAAGTTACAAAATTAAATTAACTTTTTTTCATTTCAGAGATAGAAGCTCTCAAAGTGTCAGGTCCTGGGTAGGCGATCGCAATACTTCACATTACTACATTCTATAGAATATAAATGAGAAAGTAAAAATAGATAAATTGAAATCAATTTTCTCACTGTATCTGTCTTGGTTGACGTTTTCTTTCTTCTTGTTTAACTTTTGTGTGTGTATTTAAATGTTTGGCTTTTTAAATCTATTTTAAGCTCGAAAACAACGAAGGCGACAACGACCTTATGGAGATTTGTTATAGGGCAAATGTTTAATGAAATAAACCATTAACAAACTATTAATTTAGTTTAACAAAATGACAATCTTATAAATTAATATTACAGGATTTGGATGAGGCAGTTCAGATTCAAATAAGAGAAATTATAACCAACAAGATGTCATTTATTAGAAAAGCTTTTTTCTCTCTTTATTGGATTACTTTTCTCAACCAATGTTTTTCATGGATCTTTTTACTTTATCCAATCCGAAGCAGGAGTAAAATATTTTAAAAAACGAGATCCCAACCCACACTTTAAGTACTGTAAATTTTATGTTGTATTTAATTAAATTAAATTAAAGATTAAAGACATGATCAACCTGGGCTAGTCTGGGATTTTCCCGAGTCCATCGAGTGGTTTTTAAAAAAAAGAGTATTAGCATCTTAGACACTGATCCCCCAGCTCAAACTAATAACTAATTCTATATGAAGTTGAAATTTCGTTAATTTGATCTTTAATACTCTATTTATTTATTGGCTCTGTAGTGGCCTGGCTATTATTAAACTATATTCAAACATCCAACAATTTATCAGGTCACCCAAAGTTAAAAGATTATTGAAGTGATAACTTCTTTTGGCGCGACTTGCACACTTTATTTTACTTGGGAGTAAATGGGGTTGAGCCGTCATGCGTCATGCATCACATGTCACAGTTAATGTCTGTGTCTAGTCACAGATGGCGCTGCAGCATTAACTCTAAGCTCAAATTGATATCTTATAATTGAATTTTGGCGCTGATGTACATTTTTATTTTCCTGGGCAGTGGGCAGTAAATGAGATTGAGACGTCACGTCACTCGTCACGGTTGGGCTGTGGTCTAGTACCAGTTCAATCATTGTCGGAAAATATATTAATTATTCCTTTTTAAAAAATAATAAAATTATAAATGTCATATACCTAAGTTATCACTTCTGTCATGCGGTCTTAAGCACACAACCCGAATTTTTGTTCTTTGGCTTCGGTCGCAATCATAACGAAAAGCCTAGTCTAATGAAAAAAAAACGATTTGTTATTAGTTATTACTCTTAATAACTGATGGAAACGTCATTACAAATGAATATGTTCATTTCTATATAGGTATTTGTTAAAATAAATAAATAAATAAATAAAAGTTGAATCTAATAAATAAGCCACTTATTAGAAAAAAGAAACTAAAAAAATAATTACTATTTAAAATTGGTCTTTGGAAAAGAAAAAAATCTTTTGAAGGAAAATTGCAAAATAACCCGGAGATTTAGAAATTGAAAGGCGTTGAATTAAGAGCCATTCAATAAGGTGTAGAAAGAAATTAGAAGGAAAAAAATGAAGAAGTTGAATTTCCCCTCCAAGTATATTTTTAAAAAGAAGTTAAATATAAAAATATTTTGTTATACCTAATTATCACTTTAATAGGGAATTCATTTTAATAATCCAATTAGAGAATTTTCATGAATATTCTTTCTTTTCATTATATCAGTTCTTTTCTAAGGAGAAGCGAGATTCTGGGGTTTTTACAGATGTAATTGCATTGTTTATTAAAATATTTATTATTTTATGAAAGCATATTAATTCTCTAAAAAATGTATTTAACAATAGCTAACCTTCAAGAGAGTGATTGCCATTAGCACCATCTAGCATCAATTTGCTGTACTTACTCAATTTTGAAATTTTAAATTTTTGAATTAGCGGCCGACAACAAAAACTATCTTACAATTCACAATGATATGTACTTAAGGGGGCACCTAGACGAAACGGGACGGGTGGGGCTTTGGCCCCCTGGCTTTCAAGCTTTGATTTTTTTGAAATGTTTTTAGTCGAAGAATATTGTTTTTATCCTAACTTTTTTGATATACAGCTGTATTAATTTTATTAATTTATATATGGTACTAGCTGCAAGGCCCGCGTTCAGCAACCCTCTTGCTGGCCAGGGGGCTCACCCCCTGGACCCCCCCCCCCCGAAACCCACCCACACCAACACCCCAATATACAAACAAAACCTTAATTTTATATATATAGATAATTTCATTTAAATTGGTAACCATGACGACTGTTTTTGTTGGGGGACTGACATACATAGGTACATAGATACATACAGAGGCAGGCCTTTTAGTAGTATGTGATATAGGTACAGATACATAGAGAAATGCCCTTTAGTACCCCTGAACCCCCACATCCCTGACTCCCCACGCCCTGGATCCCTCCTTCAAACCCCCACCTCTGGACCCATCCCACAGCTCCTGGGGGACGGACAAACATAGGTATATATACAGAAACAAATGCCCTTTAGTAGCCCCCTGGATATAGGTACAGACACAAAAAGAAATACGCTTTAGTACCTGCCAACCCCCACCCCTGGATTCCCCCTGGACACCACCTCCCACCCCTGGGGGGACGGACATAGGTATATAGGTACAGAGGCAGGCACAAATGCGCTTTAGTAGTATAGGATATTATACAGGGGTGCCCACTGTCCATCCACCCTAACTTCATGACTCACCCCCTCCCCGTTTTCATGAAAAATACCCCCCCCCCACCACTTGTATATTATATTTGGTTCACATCTAAAGAATTAATAGAGGTTTTTATTACTTTTTGCTAAGTTATTAACTTGATCGTTTTTATTTTTAGCATAGCTAATTTTGCAACAATATTATCCCCCACCCCCTACCCATGTGGTCACCCTCAGATATATATACAGGGTGCTTCAAAAAAATGTATACACACTTTGAACTTCCATAGAAAATTTATTTACCGTTCTACAAAGTTAAATTTCAGGAAAATAGAAAGCTGAAAGTCCAATGTAAATGAAACATAAATAACAAATGTTAATACTGTTCAAATTGGTGACCTGCAGCATCAATACAATTCTGAGTACGAGTCACCACTGATTCTGTACATCGTATCAAAACGTCCAATGAGATTTCTCTACACACTGCTTGAATCTCATTCCAAAGAATGTCTAGGTTACGTGGTTTACGTTTGTACACCTCATCTTTTACTGTGCCCCACAAGAAGAAATCCAGTGGTGTAAGGTCTGGAGAGCGTGCTGGAAACTCGATTGGCCCCCTGCGTCCTATCCACTGGCCCGACAAATTTTGATCCAGGTAAGCTCGTACGTCCGGTAATGATGATTTTTATTTTCAACAAGATGGTGCCCCGCCGCACTATCACAGGGACGTACGAGCTTACCTGGATCAAAATTTGTCGGGCCAGTGGATAGGACGCAGGGGGCCAATCGAGTTTCCAGCACGCTCTCCAGACCTTACACCACTGGATTTCTTCTTGTGGGGCACAGTAAAAGATGAGGTGTACAAACGTAAGCCACGTAACCTAGACATTCTTTGGAATGAGATTCAAGCAGTGTGTAGAGAAATCTCATTGGACGTTTTGATACGATGTACAGAATCAGTGGTGACTCGTACTCAGAATTGTATTGATGCTGCAGGTCACCAATTTGAACAGTATTAACATTTGTTATTTATGTTTCATTTACATTGGACTTTCAGCTTTCTATTTTCCTGAAATTTAACTTTGTAGAACGGTAAATAAATTTTCTATGGAAGTTCAAAGTGTGTATACATTTTTTTGAAGCACCCTGTATATATTCAGGACATCTCGAAGAAAATGCGTGGCCGGGGGGTAACGATCAATTTTGAGGGCCTTCAAAATTTAAAATAAAATAGTTTTCTCTTTTCTCATCTTACACTTCGTCTCTTGTAGATTTGAAAGAGAATTAAAAAAATTGCGCTCAGAGCAGCAATTGATCAAAAATAAGTTTAGTTTAATGCAATCATCTCTTACACATATACACTCTTATCGATTCAGTCTACTAGCCACCAAATTCGATCTCACCCTGTCAACAAAAAAAACTAAAACGCTTACTATATCCAAAGAACCACTTTGATTTAAATTACAGCTATATGATAGGGTAATTGAACAGGTCATGCCATTTACATACCTTGGTATTCAGATAACTTCTCATCAAGATCTAGAGACAGAAGTAAAAATACAATCTATTAAAGCCCTAAGGATTTCAGGTTGTCTTAATAACGCAATCTGGTCGAATAAATGACTAAGAACAGAAGCCAAGGTGCGAATATATAAGACTATGATAAGACCAATACTGATATACGCACCCGAAACAAGACGAGATACGGCCAAAACTAGGCAAATGTTGTAAACAGCCGAGATGAAGAAGAATCCTTGATCTATCGCTATTTGATAAACAAAGAAGTCAAGACATCAGGGAAAAATGTGGAATTCAAAAGATCGGTAGAAGAGAAAATTGGTACACACACGTGGAAAGAATGAGCGAAGACCGAATTCTCAAGAAAATTTTATCGAACAAGCCGGCAGGCAAGGGTCGACCTAAAAAACGCTGGCAGGACGTGTTAGAATAAACAGACCATAGGTCTATTGAAGAAGAAGAAGAAGAAGAAGAAGAAGATCTCTTACACGTATTCCATAATGTGACTATAATTTGTAGTATCCAATTTAAAAGAGCTATTTTTTTAATTTAAGGGCTAATTATAAAGTAAATAGAATATTAGAGATGATTGGTCCCTAATTCTCCACCATGATTTACTGATCTAGCCTAAAGGAGAATTAAAAAAAGTAAATTTTGAATTAAATAATTTTAGCCGAACAAACTTGGGCCTCTTGATTGAGAACAAAGAGTTTTCGAGATCCGCATTGAATAAACGAACTGAGTCCCTCCTGCTTTTTTGGGATATCTAATACCAATCCCTCACAAAATGAGAGAAAAACTCCAAAAGAATTGCAAGGCGAGTATTTATTCTCAGCCTAAGGACGGCACTTACAGCTTGGGCTTCTCAGCTCAAGCCAACGTAGGAGAAGGTCTTTATTCTCAATCAAGGAAGTAACTGAGTCTTCTTCTTATAGTAGTACTAGTACTAGTTCTACCTGGCGAGCAGATCTTCCCTGTCCAGAGGTCCCTCGGATCCTGAGGACAGAGCCTCTCCTCGACAATCCATAGAGTCTCGCTTCAAATTCCTTGTTGGCAAACCCAAAACGGAGAGTTCACGTCCCTGAACGACAACCAAGAATTCCAAGTTTTCTTTGATTTGTCATTTTACTCGCTAATTGGATTGAATTCCAATCGGAAGTAGCGAAATATAAAGATCTGAGGATTTCTATCTTCTAGGCTACACTAGAGCTAGATTTAAGAAATCCGAGGATCTATTTACTGAGGTTAGTTTTTATGCACATAAGAGTTAAATTTACACACACATGCTAAGAGAATTTTTGATATTCAATCAAATATAAGCTCATTATTTTTTTTTTTTAATTAAATAGAAAATTACTAAAAAATTTTCTTAATATTTTTGAATTTATATATCGCCCTCGAAGACAAACTAGCCAATTGTTGAAAAAGTTCGTTTTTATTATTTTTGTAATCAGTGGACTCAAAAACTCCGAATTTCAATTTTGAAGGACTAGATGAAAGGAGTAATTATTTATGTCCATCGATTAAATCAATAAGTTGTTGTAGGGAAATAAGGAAATAGCTTTTGGAAATAGTTTTTATTTTTTGACATTTCGTCAACTTTGTTGACTTCTTCAGAGACAAACAAATTAACTTCTTTTGCATATTTGTCATTTTATCAATATTCATTCTTAGCAAACACATAAGGTCATATTTTCCTATATTTTCATCTGTTCGATGACTGGCCTTATGTGTTTGCTAAGAATGAATATTGCATAAAGCAAATATGCAAAAAGTTAATTTGTTTGAGCCCTGGGAAGTCAACAAAGTTGACGAAACGTTGGCAAAAATAAAAATTATTTGCATAAAGCATTGTCCTTATTTCCCCTACAACAACTTATTAATTGAAAATAGTAATAAGTATCAAAAAATTTAAACTCCGTTGATCGAAAGAAATTTACTAAAAGAAAATATAACTTTATAATATTGATCATTATTAAACAACGATCAGAAACATGTCAATAAAATTACATGACGATTTATTTTCAAATTTGTAGAAATATTTTAATTATTTATTATACAGATTTAAAATGAATGAATTACAAATTGAAGTTGTAATTATAATGAAATCAGAGCTAAATGGATAATTTTTATTAAATTAATTTGAAATTTGTAGGAACGTTTAATGTAATAATTGATTGAATATCATGTGGTAAAGAGGACACAAGCTTAACACTAAATATTATGTATTAATCAAATCTATAATTCTATAAATTGAGACGAACCCCACGGTGTTCAATTAATCAAATCTATAATTCTATAAATTGCGACGAGTGAATCCCACGGTGTTCAATTAATAAAATCTATAATTCTAGAAATTGAGACGAACCCCACAGTGTTCAATTAATCAAATCTATAATTCTATAAATTGCGACGAGTGAATCCACGGTGTTCAATTAATAAAATCTATAATTCTATAAATTGTGACGAGTGAGATCCCACGGTGTCCATCGAAGCTCTCGGAGCCTGAAAGAGATCCTAGATCTGTTTGCCCCACCAGATTTTCTAAATTCTAAATTTCTTTTATATAATATGTACTTATAGTTGTGTGTTTCTCTCGAAGTCCAACGATGTCAGAGATGATCTGAAAGCCCTGACCAGAGAATCTGTATATGTATCTAAATTATTCTGTGAGATTTAAATTGTACTTAAAAGAAACTTCAACGAATAAATGCTTGGAGATCAGGGAGTTTAATTAAAGACTACTACTAATTAATTTAAGGCTTTGGGAAGGCTAATATGTGAAGCTTGCAGATTTTAGATGAATTTTATTGTTACTAATATATCATATTCAAAAATTTCTCTTTTTGTTAATGAATCATTAAATTTAAATAAGATAGGCTGACGTGTTCTGATGTGGCCATCCACTTGACTTTACCATACAACCTGGCCCCTCACTTATATTTAATATTTAATAAAATTATTTATAATCCTGTAGGGGAAGGGTTAGTTTTTCCATTTTTAGACTCCTGGGGTCCGACTGATTATGTATACAAAATTTGGTTGAGTTTGGTAAATGGCCTAGATTTTTAATTTTTAACCCCCTCTCCAACCCCCTTAATTTTGGAGGTTAGTTTTTGCATTTTTAGACTTCTGGGGTCCCACTGATTATGATATACAAAATTTGGTTGAGTTTGCTCAAATGGCCTAGATTTTTAATTTTTAACCCCCCTCCACCCCCCTTAATTTTGAGTCGATATGCACCAAAATCTAATCAGCTCTTAATCTCAATGGACCAAAACTACGTGTGAAATTTGGTTTTGATATTCACACTAGTTTTTTTGAACTAGCTCGTCCACAAAATTTGCAAACGCAATAGACTAACCAGACAGACAGACTAACTGACATAAATTTTGACAAAACAATTATTATCTCGAAAAATATCATTTTTTCGATGTTCACTTATCAGGGTCTTTTTTGTAGTGCGAAATGCCATCGAAGAGATGTCTCTGCCCTTTCCCTTTTCTATAGATACTATCACGGCAGGTGCTCTGACGAGATAAAATCAATAATTCCCCCCAAAGCATGCTTTGCACGCAGCACACGTTTTGCCGACTCCCAACACTCTTTCGCGGTCAAATTGGAAAAGTGCCGGACCACTTCATTCGCGAATACATATATCCCGACGACTTCAAGGAACTGGAACTCTCTCCCAGCCTCTATCTTTCCCAGCACCTATGATCTTCAAACCTTCAAAACCAGGGTGCATAGACACCTGCGTCTACATCCTCTCTCTTAATCAACTTTCCTTCTCTTCGGTAATGCAAGGGTCTTTCGAGATCCATAGGGGCTACATCTTTACTGGTGCACCCCTTCTTGCATTCGATTGCATTAAAAAAAAAAAAATGGACTTGCTCAGTTTTTTTTAATCAAAATTATTTCAACTTGCCACGGGAGATATTTCAAAGAAAAAAGAGGAAAAAACTACTTTTTCATGCACGATTACAATACTTGACCATACCCTGTATGGTAAAGTAAAAATATTCAGGAAATTGAAAATCTCTATTACGATTCAAAATAGTAAATATTCAATACATGTATTTATTATAAAAAATTCTAAACTAAGAAATCAAAAAAAATCAAATTTTAACTCTCTATTTTTTGAAAAAAGTTAATTAATTTAGCTAGATCTATTTGACATCATAAAAAATCATATTATAAAAAAATATACTAAATGTGTGTCCTCTTTGGAATTCAAAAGGCCATTCAATATATCAATGATGTTAATGAAATTGTTGCACTAATTAAAAAGAATTCAAATATTTTGATGAAGCATACATTTTTGGTTGTAGAAAGAAATAATTATGATAATAATTAACCGATTCTTTAGGTGATATATTTTTGGCCTTTTTGTTATAAAAAAAAAAAATCTGGCTCGCAGCTCCAGCTCCATCAATGACTAGTCAGCTCCCTTGGTGTCTCCTTTCGAGGATATCCTCTGAAAATGAACAAAAGTTAAAATTAAAATTGATTGATTCCACAATTAGCATTTGCTAAAACTTTAAAAATTTCAAAAATTGTATATATTTCGAGTCCATCTTCGGGAGTGTACATTTAACTGCCAGACACTACAAAACCCTTACGGGGTTGGTTCGTGACTTCAGTTTTATCATTTTTATAAAAAAATTCTAAAAAATTTTACCATCGAATCATTGATGTATTAAATATTTATTCCCGAAATTTGAAGTTGATCGTCTGTCTCATTACCGAGAAATAAATTAGTGAAAGTTTGGTACAAGGGCCTATATTTTCATTTTTTACACCACCCCCCCCCCCCCATTTTGGACGGTTAGATTTTGTATTTTCAGTCTTCTGGGGTCTCACTGTTTATGTATACAACATTTGGTTGAGTTTGCTCAAATGGCCTAGATTTTTCAATTTTTATCCCCCCCCTCCCCGCCCCCCTTAATTTTGTCTTAATATTCACCAAAATCTAATCAGCTCTTACATCTCAATGCACTAAAATTACATGTGAAATTTGGTTTCGATATTCATTCTATTATAGTTTTTGAGCTAGCTCGTTCACAAAATTTGGTAACGCACAGACTAACAGACATTTTGACAAAACAATTATTATCTCGAAAAATATAATTTTTTCGGTATTCCCTTATTAGGACTTTTTTGTAGACCGAAATGCCATGGTTTCGCTCAATTTTTTTAATCAAAATAGTTTCAGCCGTTTTTGAGATATTTTGAAAAAAAGAAGGAAAAAAAATACCTTTTTCATGCACTATTACAATACTTGACTATACCCTGTATAGTAAAGTAAAAACAATATTATCACAATTTGCAGGAACATCAAATCAAAATCGATCGGGGAAAAAAATTAAAAATTTCACGTAAAATACTCCATATATACTTTATAGCAGTGTTTCCCAAACTTTTTCTTTCTAAAATTCTCATACCACCTATGTAACATATACATAATTTTTATATTCTAAAAATGAATTAATATTTATATAAATCATTGAGCTTCACAAAAAGTGAAACAGTAAAAATTCGAATTTTTACAAAGAAATATCAAAATTTATATTTTTTATTTAAACTTTTGTATACATTGTATACATATAGAATTATATTTAAACAATATCACAATGAATAAAATGTTTTAAAGTTATTTTTTTTTAGATTATTTAAAGATAATTGAAAAATCCGAATTTTTCAAGTGTTACAGTTTTTTAAAACTCAGTATATAATTACAAAAACAAAATTTGGTTGATTTTTATTTTGAGTGCTTCTAACATACCTTTAGGTGTAATTTATATATTTCTGAAGCAACTTACTATCAAATTTTGATAACATTTATTTTTACAAAAATAACTAATTTTGTAGATTTTTATATTTATCTGGACGAGCCCATTTTTGAATTGCCCCTCGGTGCGACGAGGGCCCTACGTTGGGAAACACTGCTTTCTAGAATCAGACGATTAAAAAAATGTCAATCAATTGTACGAATTTATTTCTTATTAAATTTATATTTTATCCTCCGGGATCATATTGCACAAAACAACGAGTATATTGTTCCTTTATTAAATTTGTTTTCAATTTTCCGGGGGCTTGTTTGGGTGAGAGGGTTGAATATGAGGTATCTCAGGGATCTGTTTTCGTGGGCGATGATCCCTCTTTCTAGGTGAAATAAAAAGTGCTTAATCGATGTAAGTATGCATTGGGAGGGTAATGAGTCATATTAATATATCGCTTTTAACTGAATCTAAAAATTACCGAGCATCGCTCGGTGTTCCAGATACTTAAAATCAATATAACATGAAAGATGTTTAATGAGAAATGTAAGCCTGCTTAAACTAAGCGACAGGCGATCAAAATTTGGAACAATGGTTGATAAGGCTGCTTTCATCTCTTGCTGTTCAAACTTTCACAAAACTTGACATTTTTCCGCGGTACACCAACTAATGACCACGGTACACCAGTGTGCCACGGCACCCACTTTGCGGAACACTGCTTTAGTAGTATGTGATTAAATTTATATTTTATCCTCCAGCATCATATTGCACAAAACAACGAGTATATTGTTCTTTTATTAAATTTGTTTTCAATTTTCCGGCAGCTTGTTTGGATGAGGGGGTTGAATATGAGGTATCTCAGGGATCTGTTTTCATGGGCGATGATCCCTCCTTCTAGGTGAAATAAAAGTGCTTAATCGATGTAGGTATGCATTGGGAGAGTAATGAGTCATATTAATATATCGCTTAAAAGCGCTTAAATGAATCCGAAAATTGTTCCAGATACTTAAAATCAATATAACATGAAAAGATGTTTAATGAGAAATTTAAGCCTGCTTAAACTAAACACAGGCGATCAAAATTTGGAACAATCGTTGATAGAGGCTGCTTTCATCTCTTGCTGCTCGCATAACTTTCACAAAACTTAACATTTTTCCGCGGTACAGCAGTGTGTTTTGCGGAATACTGCTTTAGTAGTATGCGATTAAATTTATATTTTATCCTCCAGCATCATATTGCACAAAACAACGAGTATATTGTTCTTTTATTAAATTTGTTTTCAATTTTCCGGCGGCTTGTTTGAGTGAGGGGGTTGAATATGAGGTATCTCAGGGATCTGTTTCGTGGGCGATGATCCCTCCTTTCTAGGTGAAATAAAAGTGCTTAATCGATGTAGGTATGCATTGGGAGAGTAATTAGTCATATTAATATATCGCTTTTAACTGAATCCGAAAATTGTTCCAGATACTTAAAATCAATATAACATGAAAAGATTTTTAATGAGAAATGTAAGCCTGCTTAAACTGAGCATAGGCGATCAAAATTTGGAACAATCGTTGATAAGGCTGCTCGCATAACTTTCACAAAACTTAACATTTTTCCGCGGTACACCAACTAATGACCACGGTACACAGTGTGTTTGTGGAACACTGCTTTAGTAGTATATGATTAAATTTATATTTTATCCTCCGGCATCATATTGCACAAAACAACGAGTATATTGTTCTTTTATTAAATTTGTTTTCAATTTTCCGGCGGCTTGTTTGGGTGAGGGGGTTGAATATGAGGTATCTCAGGGATCTGTTTTCGTGGGCGATGATCCCTCTTTCTAGGTGAAATAAAAATGCTTAATCGATGTAGGTATGCATTGGGAGGGTAATGAGTCAGTATTTAAGAGCGACCAGAACGAGAGAGGTGTAGAGGGTACCTGGCCCGGCAGACCACCCCGTTTTACCGAAACATCATCGGGGACGGGAGGATCGATGAGTGCGGGGGGCTCGTCGCCAGGAGGGGCCTGCGTTCCTGCATGCGCGGGGATCTGCGTGCGTGGAAGCTGTTCGCCCAAGAGAGACAGACCCCCTCGGCTCTCCAGTTCATTTGCAGACGAGCTAAAGTCACCATACACCCACACACACTCACCCATTCAACACGCACACATAGACACACGCGATCGCACAGACCCATCACGTCACTAAAACATCCCTTAATATGATTTTCGCTCTTCGTTTGTGATACGAAAAAACTGTTAAGTGTTCTTATATAGCGTCGGATATTTACCTTATATAGGTGTATATATACCTCCCTAGGACCAGCGCGGTTCCATTCTTGGAAGGACCATATTCATCCAGCTAATCATCTTCGAGCTTATTATCATCATGGGATGTGTTCAATCTTATTTTAGAAAGGGTTCGTATGACGTATTCCAAGGTAGAATCTTTTCATTTTTGTTGTTTTTTTTGACCATGCATGTGATTGGTTTGTATCATTTGACAATTTTCTAGTAGAATATTTATTTATCTAATAATAATCAAGGGCGTAGTTATGGGGAGCAAGGGGGCACTACCCCACCTAGAAAAATCAAAAATCCATTATTACGAGGCTTATGTATTTCTCATTTAAACCATTTCAAAATTTATAAATTTTACTACAAAATTAGTTGATCTCTAATCGGATTACCGAAATTGAAATCTTGTGGTGGCTAATCAGCTGGTCGTCTGCGCACCTAGGAAAACCCCCTAACTATGCCAATAATAATAATAATACAATTAATATAACAATTTAATTAAAATATATACAAAAAAACAACACGATGAAATTTTATACCTTTATAACAATTAAATACAACTATTTTTATAAAACAATACGTAAAACGTTTATTTTAACATAAAATAATAAGAGAAATAGTCTAATTTTTAGTGCATGTTTTTCTGATGAATGCAAAAATATTTATCGTTTCTAATAATTTAATTTAATTTATGTAATAATTAAAACAAGAACATTATATTACTTGGAGAATATCATTTTTTTATAAAAAATAAATAAATATTACTATATATTGCTAGTGTGGTGTAGATTGTTGTAATACTAGATAGAAAGGGGTTATTAAGCTGTTCGTGAGAAATAATTTTAAGATATTTTAAAAAATGTAAAGCTATTAATTAATTAATTTAATTTTAATTAATTTAAATAATTGATTTTGATAGTTAGTTGTTATTATAAAAATAAAATTTAGAAAAATTGTTTCTTCATTGGAAGGGGCAGGGAGTTCAAGCTCTGAGCCCCCCATTTCTACATCACTACTTGAATTTAATATAAGTTTTATTTTAGAAGGTTTTTTTCATTTTTATGTTGTGGTCCCCAGCGGCTAAAAAGTGATAAAAAATCCATTAGTCCGTGCGTATGTCCGTATGTATGTAGAGGGCGTTTGTAACCATAAGTCACAGAGCTATGAAATTCGAAACTTAAGGTAGTTCTTTCACAAATGCAAAAATTCAAGAAGTCTTTGAAACTTGGAATATAAGTCATTAAAAGCATAATACACATACTGTTAAAATTTGATGACGATTTACCACACCAAACATGAAATAATTGCAATTAAAAATGAAATTTTTTACATAGGGTAGATAGGAAAAGGGTGGGGATATGATCATTATTTTATTTTTACTTTATTTTTCATTGAAGGACTTTCACCATCTTGATGAAAAAGTAATATTTGTTAGAATAATATATTCGGAGTAACTTAAAAAAAAAAATTGAAATTATTTACTACATAGTTTTGATAAAAAACAAAACAAAAACATATTTGGGCGATTATTTTTAGTGGAGGGGATATAAGCACAATGGCTTGGAAACGATCCAGAAAGTATGTGTGAGATTTCGTAGTGTGAGTGGACAGTCACGTTAAAAAAACATAACCTAAAATTTTAGTTCCGTTCATATTACGAGGCTAAAACTTTTTGTGTGGATTGTCGCGAAAGAACCTCCTTGGGTAGAAGAGTAAAAATAACTTTTAGTCAAAACAGGAACAGCGGAAGTTGTAATTTACATGTAATTTTCTCAAAAATGATCAAAACGATTTTTTTTTAATTAGTATAGATACTTATCAAGTTTCATAAGTTGTTAGTCCTGTATAAATTTTAATCCGATCGAAATAAAGAAAGAGGGTGTAAATTAGGAGTGTTGCAAAATAAATAATTTTATCGTTCATATCTCGTATACGGTAAGTAGCAGAGCTTTGGGATTTGAAACTTAAGTTATCTAGTTGAAATTATTGGATAAAAAATACTTGGTAGGTTTTACATTAAGTGATCTCTCTTAATGTGAAAACTACCAAGTATTTTTTATCCAATAATTTTAAAAAATGTTTCACCAAGTACCAACACCAAATTCCTTAAAAACTATTTAAGTTATCTAGAGCGTTTGCCGCGGCACGCTGGTATACCGTGGTCATTATTTGGTGCGCCGCTGAAAAAAGTCAAGTTTTATGAAGATAATTCACCTCCACATAGTTGAAAGTTATGCGAGCAGCCTTATCAACGATTGCTCCAAATTTTGATTGCCTGTGCTCAGTTAAGCAGGCTCACATTTCTCATTAAACATGTTTTCATATTATATTGATTTTAAAAATAAATAAATATTAAATAAACATTGGTTTTTACTATGGTGTACCTTTAAAAATTATTGATTTGGTAGATGGTACCTTGAACACAAAAAACACTGATCTAGAGGATAGAAGAACTATCCAAAAATTTTCGCTAAAATCAAAGAATCGGAAGTACATGTTTACTTGAAGATTTTTGGTATTTTGCAATTTCGTCTTTTTTCCGGTTTTCTCAAAACGGCTTGTGGGAAACCCAAATTGAACTAATTTGAATCAAGAAAATTGGTATGATGATTTCAAATAAGGGAGAAACTAATACGAAAGTCATGTGGTTATTTTTTATTTCAAATAAAACTTTAAATCTACTATTGAACTAGGTGAAAATACGTTTTATCTCTATTGCATATATGATATAATGGACAAAGGCAATAACTTTCTCCTCTCTATGTATATTTATAGTTTTTCTAAATAGATAGCATTGAATAATCTCACTAATTTATTATTTTACTAGGTACCTCCCTGTTTTTGTATGAATGTGAAAAATACTCCTTATATTAAGTAATTTGACCTATTTGAATGGTAACATATACTAGAAATTAAATTATGTTTATTATAATTGCTGCTACAAGAGGTTTCCGATGACACATAACTGTTACCTCTTTATAACATGATTTATTTTATAAAAATTAAAGTATTATGACAAAATTTCAGTTTTTTTTTTTTTTTTTTAATTTTGCCCCAGAAACCTCTACTCAATGTACCTTTTTGCCAAAAAATATTGCGCGTAGCCAGATATAATTTAACAATTTATTTAAAATAGTAAATTGATTACATGGGTAACAAGAGTAGTTTCTACTTATGGTAAAACAAACAGACAATCAGACAGGATAAACCAAATACAGAGTGGGCCATAAAGATCTACCACATTTAGAAGAGGTATAAAAAAATGAAAAAATTTAACTAGAAGAAAACTGAATATATTTCTGAAAAGAACATAAAATAATTTTTTTAATGTGTTTTAAACATTATATCAGACGAAAGGGGGGGGGGGTCAAAAATGAAAATTCTAGCCTTTTTAACCAAACTCAACCAAATTTTGTATACATATTCTGTGGACCCCCAGAAGGCTAGAAATGCAAAATCTAACCAAATTGTATATATATAGTTTGGTCGAAAAGGCTAGAATTTTCATTTTTGATCCCCCCTCCCTCTTTTTTTCTGATATAATGTTTAAAACACATTAAAAAAAATATTTTATATTCAGTTTTTTTCTAGTTGATTTTTTTTATTTTTTTATACCTTATCTGGTAGATCTTTAAGCACCACACTGTATTTAAAAAATGAAATTTTGACTATTGTTAAGAATAATATTTTAGGAAGAAAAATCATTTTGAAAATAAACACCCGAAATGAGGCGGAAAAATGAAGATTATAGACCTTTGAACCAAACTCAACCAACATCAGTAAACTCTAGTTGCCATAAAGGTTTCAGCGAAACGCGTTTTTACTACCCCCCCCCCCCCCCCCATTGAGCACCCCTAATTTAAATAGATGAAACTAAATCATAAAATTTTCTTTAATACAAAAAATTAAAATTGCAAAGAATTTTATAATACAAGTTCAAAATTAGATTTAAAAAGTGTCGACTTTTTCAAGACTCGTACAATCTTAGCAAATTTTGGTGCTTTAGAATTTTTTTGTCAGGGGACACTGATGTGTGTGCTAGAAAATTGAATTAAGAATTTTAATTAAAACATTTACAATATGGTATATAAATCACATAACCAGTAACATATTTCAGTGTAAGGGGCCAAATTTTTGAATAAATATAAAATTAAATAAATATTTTATAAGATATTAATTTACTATGAGTTAAGTTTTCTAGGTCACTTGTTTCATGATAAAACGTTAACGTCAAACAAGGGACCTAGAAAACATAACTCATAGTATAATAAATTAATATCTCATAAAATATTTATTTACTTTTATCTTTATTAAAGATGTTTCACCTTGCACCAACACAACAATCTTTATTCATTATAAATTTTTGAATGACAAATATATATATTTTTTTTAATAACGTTGGTATTTAACTATTAATATAGAAATATTTAATTAAATTCTAAAATATATATTTTATATTAAATTTACATTTATTAAAATTGTTTCGAAGGGTTAAGATGGGGGACCGGGCTTCCTGACTCCTCATTTCAAATTTAATTATTTTGAAATTTTAATTTTGGGGATATTTTAGTTAAATATTTAAAAATTGTTCTATAACACAATATTTATTTGTTTTTATTTCCATCTATTTAAAAACTAAATTATCAGAAAATGTATAGTTTAATTGATCTTAATGTCTTATTTATATAGTCTAAAAATAAAAAAAAATAAATAAAAACATCCATATGAACCCAAATGGTTTACACAAATGTACAAATAGTAATCGTTTAAATATTTAAATTATTGTTTATCTATAAGAAATTCTGAAAATAGATTTTTCAAAGGGTAGAAATGTGTACAAGATATCGGTTGAATAACTTCCGGTCTTAGGTTAGGGTTTGGAATTTAATTAAGCTATCTAGTGTCAAGAAAACGGAACGAAGGTTACCCGAATATTTTCCTTAGCTGAATAAATAAATCAACCCGATATCGGATTAAGATATTAATTATAAAAATAGACAGAATAGGCCTCAAGTTGAATGAGATCTGAGCTGTTTTTGTCTGTATGTATGTATGTATAAGGAAATTAGATTAATATGACGCAGGAGCGAAGGGATTGCGGAACCTTAGAGGGGGGCTCAAGCCCCCATCCGGCTAAGTGTATTCAATAATTCCATTTAGATAACTCTCTCATAATAATTTCAGTTTTTTAAAGGTCTATTTGTATTTGTTGATATATTAACCAAAAGATTTGCCTTTTTTGGCTATTTCTTAAGTTCAAGCAGTTCAAATTGTGTGCCTAATTAATCAAGGGCTAAGTCAACGACAAGTAGCAAGTATACTTTGAATAAGCAATAATTTTAATAATGTATGTTTCCTTGTGAAAAAATTAAAAATGATTTACTATTTAATAAAGTTTTTATTGGTTATATATTATTTTGCAATTCAGTGTATATAACCAGGAAAAAATATAAACAAATAATAGTGATAGACTTATGATGAAGGCAATGTCTTCGAAACTATAGTCTTTAGAAATAATTAAAAATTATTTTATTTAAAACACAGAAGACTCCATCTCTCATTTTATTTTTCACCTAAAATAATAATATATGATATCACATTTTGTAATTATGTAGGTATATGTATTTACATATACGAGAAGCTATTTTCAAGTATAAAATTTACGAAAAGTAAAATTAGAAGCTCACTATTTTTTGAATAACAAATATCAATAGAATTATAATATTTTATCCGCGGTCCGAGACAATTTTACTTTACCATAAAGGCTATGGTCAAGTATTGTAATCGTCGCAAAAGAGAAACAAAGAGATTGTCCTCTGCTTGATGCAAATAAACATATACACATATATATCAAGATGATATATCTGTATATATATTATTTATTTGTTTGAGACTATAGTTTCGAAGACTTGGTCTTCATCATCAGTCTTTCTTCAATTATAAATGTTTTTCATGGAGTCAATATCCATATGATATTGACTCCATGAAAAACATGTAGACAAGTCTTCGAACCTGAATCTCAATGACTCGTGTCTGCCTACAGATATAATACGTGTATATGTATATGTTTATTTGCATCAGAAGGACCAATCTCTTTGTTTCTCTTTGTGAATCAACAACTCTGCTACTCTCGGCAAAACAAAAACTTTTCAACTATTGTAATCGTGAATGAAAAAAGTGTTTTTTGCTTCTTTTTTCGAAATATCTCAAAAACGGCTGAAACTATTTTGATTAAAAAAATTGGGCGAAACCATGGCATTTCGGTCTACAAAAAAGCCTTAACAAGTGAACATCAAAAAATTATATTTTTCGAGATAATAACTGTTCATCAAAATGTCTGTTAGGTTGTTAGTCTGTATTAATTTTTTAATTTTGTGGACGAGCTGAGCTCAAAAACCAGTGTGAATATCGAAACCATATTTCACACGTAGTTTTGGTTCATCATTGAGATAAAGAGCTGGTTAGATTTTGGTGCATATCAACCCAAAATTAAAGGAGGAGGAGGTTAAATTTAAATTATAATATTTTCAAACTAAAAAACAAGAAAAAATAAAATATACTATAAAAATGAACCTATATTAACGAAAATATTTTTTTTTCTGAGCCAAAGTAGGAGGGAGGGGTCAAAAATAAAAATCTAGGTCATTTGAGCAAACTCAACCATATTTTGTATAAAAAATCAGTGGGCCCCTAGAACAGTAAAAATGCAAAAACAAACCGCCCAAAATGGGGGGCGGGGGTCAAAAAATTAAAATCTAGGCTCTTGGACCAAACTCAACCAGAAGTGTATGGTAAAGTCAAGTGGATGGCCCCATCAGAACGTGTCAATTTATTTTTTGAAGAAAACAATAAAAATGTGTGTCTTCTGCTGGAATATAAATTTTTAATTTATTTATAACGCGGTTATAGTTTCGAGAGTTTTGCCCTCTTCATTCAAGCAAAAGACACACTCTTTTATTGTCTCCTTTAATTTATAAAAATTATGCTACTCTCGGCAAAAAGAAACTTCCAATTTACTTTTATTTTTTATTTAATTATTTTCGATAAAATAGAAAAGTATTTATGGTAAGATTTGGCTGTTTTGAGTATAATATGAGGCGTTCAAAAGCAGAGTGGACCAACCCACAAATCTCATTTTTGCTTATAAACCTCTATAATCAAGCAGATTTTTGTTAAATCTAAATAGACAGAGTGGTCCAAAATTATTTTTTAAACGCCCTTTTAGATTACACCACTTTTGCCTCGAACCTTTACCTCTAAATTGCAGGATTTCTCATAAAAAGCCAAAAGTGGGATGGTCCACTCAGCTATTGACACCTCTTATGATGTTGTAATATTAATATGACTTATACTAATTAGTTTATTAATGATGTATCAAAATTAAGTAGAGTTTAGTAGATTTGCTCTTACCTTGGAAGAATGACTGGCTGCTTCGTCTGCCCTGGTTGATTTCCGCCACTCAAATAAATAAAATGCCGTTTCGAATTCCGATTATCTCGAATGGATTTCTCTAGGTGCGCTCTAAAACAGAAAATATAAAAGAATATTTTTATTTAAAAGAAGGAAAATTATCAGTATAAGATAAATGAAAATAAATTTAACATGAACTTTTAGATATCAATTTTTTATAAAATTATTAACATAGTATTGTACCAAAAAAAAATATTTTTTCAAAAATTCATTTTGAATTAATAGAATAATTAATCCACCCTTTCAGCGATGACTTTTAAATTCATATTTTTCTTTGGCCTTTAGGGTTATTATTACTATATTTTATGTTAAATCTCAAGAACAAATGGACCATTCAAATTACTTCACAAAAACAAAAGAGGTTGTCCTCTGCTTGATACAAATAAACATACACATATATATCAAGATGATATATCTGTATATATATATATATTATTTATTAAAAATTGATGCAAATAAACATAGACACATATATATCGAGATGATATATCTGTATATATATATTATTTAATAAATAAGGATGTATATACCTGTGTATTTGATATATATATATATATTATTTATCAAATAATATATATACAGGTATATCATCTCGATATATATGTGTGTATGTTTATTTGCATCAAGCAGAGGACAACCTCTTTGTTTCTCTTTGTGAATCAACAACTCTGCTACTCTCGGCAAAACAAAAACTTTTCAATCAAATTACTTCAACCCAATGAACCTCCATTTTGTAATAAATACAGGGTATTTTAATTGAGAAATTTTAAGGGGTGATTAGATAGTTTATTGTAAAACAAAATGCGATTTGATCATATGTTCAAAAAATTCATTTCTGAGAGAATAAGTTGTTATTAAAATAATTTAAAAATATAATAATTCCCCTCTCTTATATGAGAAAGTTTATAAAGGGAATTAAGGACAAGTTTCTTGTGTAATTATTTAATTTTTTCTCCAACGTTCCGTCGACTTTGCCGACTTCTTCAGGGTTTCAAATGATTACCTCAGTTACCAATGGAAACCATCAGAAATTCAAAAAATCGGTACTTTAACTTATATTTAAGTCTTAAGGGTTTGGCTAATTGCTCGGCAAGCAAGTTAACGCTTGGGTTCTATTCCTGAGGGGACGAAGCCCTCTGATATACAATGTAAAAATATTTCTATTAAAATCTTTGATTCGTCCCTAAATAAAATAAATTCGTTTCTTAATAATATTGTCGTGGGTTGATTTTTGAAAAATTCCATCTTTTTTCGAAAAAAGATGGTTAAATCTTTACATTAATTATATATTTAATATTATTTAATAATAATTTATAATTATTTACTAAAGACTCCCCCCTTCTTAGGTTCCATTAGCAATTAATGAAGCTGGAAGAGTAGATAAGTTTACGTCATATTAATTAAATATTATACTTTTCAACGATATGCTGTAATTTTTATTTTGGGGTCCAAAGTTACTAGCAATGTTTGACCCTTGTTCTAATTTTACAACCCTTTGCAAATCAAGAACAAATAATGAAAGTGAGTACTTCCAATGCCAATTGTTTTGGATGCTATAAATAATTACTTTCTTTAACAGATGTTTAAATATAAATATATACATAACAAACTACGGAATTCTATATTAATTCATGGTCTGAGACGCACTTGATCCTTTGTTTTTATTAATCAAATAACAAATTGTATTTGGAATTTGTCATATTAAACTATCTAGAGGCGACTGTGGGTCAGTGGTTAGAGTGTCGTGCCGCTGGCCTGAAATACGCTGGTTCGAGACCGAGTCTCGGCAGATATTTGCAGTCCCCTCCTCTTGGAAATCAATGGCAACCTACCAAGAGTATAATTGTCTAGTAACCTCTCCAAACTAGCCGTTCGGAACCGGCGTTAAAAAGTAGGTCCCTTATATCTGTGTAAAATGAACTAAACACACTCAAAGCACACAACACAGCCAAAACGTCAGGGAGACCTGATATGGCATTTAAAGAAGAAGAAACTATCTTTGAAATTAGATTTGAAATAAAAGGGGAATAAATTCAAGACTTGGCTATGGTCTCTGAAAATTTGGCAATTTTTGTTCTCATTAAAAGATTTGAAATAGAAATCACAAAAATTTGCTTTAAAATTCATTCTCGAAATAGCTAAATTCGATGGCTGAAACCCTCAAAACTCCCATAAAAATAAATCATTTTTTTTATTTTCTCTATTTTTCAATTAGAAGTTCTAGGAAGTCCAAAATTTAAGTTTTTAAATGGATATTGATATTGAGAGAAGTCCAAAAAAAGAAGAAGATAATTTATACTATCTTTTTATTCATAAACCCCGAAGTTTCCGGAGGTTATTCCTCCTTCTTCACGATTTTGAAAAGTCAATTGAAGTCAGTCAATGCCCTGAAGAAGGAGGGAATAGCCTCCAAAACGTCGGTTTATGTGCTTCTTCTTTATTGGACTGCCTCATCAATATCCACTCAATTTCACTTATCAGTCCGTCCCCAAAAATTACTTCAATCTTATTTTAGTTTTTAATTTTGGAAATATAAACGTTTTTTTTTTCAATGAACGAACTTTCTAGGTTCTTTTGTTCTTGGCAAGGTATCGTGAAAATCGGAATTCAAACCCACAAATACATACAGACAGATAGAAAAGTAATACTAAAAAAAATGATTTTTATTCACTTGAGTCTTTTGCTGAAATAATAAAATTTTAATTTATTTATAACAAGACTATAGTTTCAGGGCTTTGCCCTTTCCAACAGTCTATTACATTGAAAATTTTTTTGACGAGGTTAGCAGAATTTTTATATATTGAAGGAGACAATAAAAGAGTGTGCCTTCTGCTGGAATTTAAAATTTTATTTATAACGAGACTATAGTTTCGAGGGCTTTGCCCTCTTCATCACTCTATTACAAAGTTCACATGAATTAATGTATGATGAAGAGGACAAAGCCCTCGAAACTATAGTCTCGTTATAAATAAAATTTATTCCAGAAGAAGACATACTCTTCAAGTCTATTACAATTGATTTACAGACACTAATGTGAGAAGTGAGTTTTACACATCAATTCCTGTCAATCAATTGTAATAGACTGTTGAAGAAGGCAACGCATTAATTCCTAATATAGTAATTAATGCATTAATTCTTAATATAGTAATTCATGCATTAATTCTTGTGAATCAATTGTAATAAACTGATGAAGAGGGCAAAGCCTTCGAAACTATAGTCTCGTTATAAATATTTTTTCAACAGAAGACACGCTTTTATTGTCTCCTTTAAGTGGATAAAAATTCTGCTACTCTAGGCAAAAAGAAACTTTCAATTTAATTTTTATTCACGTTTTACCTAGACATTAAATGAAAATTTTTGGTCTGCTTCGTTTCGTGACCCTACCGAATAAAATTTAACATTTTATAGACTCTAGGAACTTTGAAACGAAAAGATATGTAATTCTTCACGAATAACCATTATTAAACACAGAAACTGTCTCTTTTAGTTGAAAAGTAATAGAAAAATCTAACGAAAAGCCAGCCTCTAATTCTCTATTCATTATTAAAGATTTTTTTTTAATCAAAAAGCATTAGTTGTTTTGATCTTGAAATAGAGACTCAGCTTGTCTATCAATGATGAGCTTATTGGCTGGACACTCTTTTGATAAACAAACAAAATATTATTTATACTTATGAAATGAATAAGGATGTTTGTTAGAGCGAAATTGGATGTTTGAATTGATAGATCGTATATTGTCGATTATATCATACGTAATCATGTGTCAACGTAAAATATATGATTAGAGATAATTTTTCCTTTGTAACTATATATTTAGCATTTTTATGGAATTATTCATAAATTGAGAGATAGCATGTTAAATTAAACAGTGCAATGCTCTATATTACTTTATCTTTTTTAGGATTCTATTCAAAAAGTTAATAATTTTTATAAAAAAAAGAATAAAACCGACTTCAAAAAAATTAAATGCAACAAATAAAATAATAATAAATTAAAAATAAAATAAAATACACTAAAAGGTATAAAATAATTATCTTATTTAGTTACAACTAAACGACGAAATATTAACATGAAATTACTTTTTGAAGTCGAAGTTGCCAAACAAACTATAAGCGAGCGTCAAACGTACTAAGTAAGATCGTCGAGTGCGATTCATAAAATGTATATGTTTGGCACCGACTTCAAAAAGTAATTTCATGTTAAAATTTTGTCGTTCAGTTGTAACTAAATAAGATAATTATTTTATACCTTTTAGTGGATTTTATTTTGTTTTTAAGTTATTATTATTTTATTTGTTGCATTGAATTTTTGAAGTAGAGTTTTATTTTTTTATAAAAATTATTTTTTCTCTTTTTAGTGATGTTATTAATAGTGACCTAATATAATACCTTGCATGCATCTCGTAAGAGAAAGCGTCAGGAGAATGAATAAGAAAATGATAATAAAATTCAATTCATAAATATAAAAAATTCTTAAGTGAATATCGATGAGGCAGTCCAAAAAAGAAGAAGATAATTTACACTATCTTTTTATTCATAAAACCGATGTTTCAGGAGACTATTCCCTCCTTCTTCAGGGTTTTGAAAAGTCAGTGAAGAAGGAAATCCAATGTGACATTCCCTCTGTCTCCTCTTTCAGTGGCAGTAACAATAATATCTTGTATTTCATTCTCAGCAGAATTATAATGTAGCCAATGTCCGAAACGTCGGTTTTATGAATAAAAAGATAGTGTAAATTATCTTCTTCTTTTTTGGACTGCCTCATCGATATCCACTTAATTCACTTATCAGTCCGTCTCCAAAAATTACTCCAATCTTATAGAAATTCTCTCGAAACGTTTGCGGGTTTTAAATTAATGTTTTAAGATTTTTTTTTATAAGATTTTATTTATTATAATTTTGATTATTTGGTCATAAGAATTGAAGATTTACCTTATTTCGTCATTGATCATATAGTCAGAACTTGACTAAATTAATATGGTACCACCCCTAAAGTACCTTCTTTACCAATAAAAAAAGAATCATTAAAATCGGTTAATAAACAAAGAAGTTATGCCTGAACAAACATATCAAAAAAAGGTCCAATATACCAATAAAATAAAAGGAACCAATGGGAAACTAGACTGAACCCAATGGAAAAAAAACATCAAAATTGGTTCACAATTGGCGAAGATATGAGGTTGCATAGACAAAAAAAAAAAAAAAAAAAATCAGTCGAATTGAGAACCTCCTCCTTTTTTGAAGTCGGTTATAAATGGAACAACTATAGTATATCTGTTGCAGTCAAAAATAAAGATTCTAGACCTTTGAACCAAACTCAACCAACATCAGTAAACTCTAGTTGCCATAAAGGTTTCAGCGAAACACGTTTTTACTAAAAAACGGGGGTTTACTGCAACATATCGATTACTATCTGAATGTCTTTTTTTTTAATGAAATTGATGTGAGAAGGAGTTTCAGCAAAAGATGCAACTAATGGCCTCCATCGTGAAAAAAATAAGAAGAGGGGATAATCACGATCCTGTAACTTTTTTAAAACTTTAAAGCTAGGAACAGAATTTAATTAGAAAGTGAATTTGCATTCTAGATCCGCAGATAGTTCAATCGTCAAGCTACAGCTTAAAATTTTATTTATTCTAAATTGGTGCAAATATTTTCATAAACGCATTTTTTATGCTCGAGGATAATAATAATGGACAAATTCGAAATTTATAATTTTTAATTTGAATTTATATTTGAGATTCACTCTTTTATATACCCTGTGGTCGAAAATGACAAATTTTAATTTGAAAAAGTAAAAATTTTATCAAAAATGAATTACTATTTATATCAAGGAGATATTTTAATTACTACCTTGATCAAAAGTATTCTATTGTTGGTTTAAATACACACACACACACACACACATCGACAGAGACATTTAGTCAATGATAAAAATAAATTTTAAGTAAAAAGAGATCGAAATTTATCATTTTTAATTTGAATTTATATTTGAGATTCACTCTTTTATATACCCTGTGGTCGAAAATGACAAATTTTAATTTGAAAAAAGTAAAAATTTTATCAAAAATGAATTACTATTTATATCAAGGAGATATTTTAATTACTACCTTGATCAAAAGTATTCTATTGTTGGTTTAAATACACACACACACACACACACATCGACAGAGACATTTAGTCAATGATAAAAATAAATTTTAAGTAAAAAGAGATCGAAATTTATCATTTTTAATTTGAATTTATATTTGAGATTCACTCTTTTATATACCCTGTGGTCGAAAATGACAAATTTTAATTTGAAAAAAGTAAAAATTTTATCAAAAATGAATTACTATTTATATCAAGGAGATATTTTAATTACTACCTTGATCAAAAGTATTCTATTGTTGGTTTAAATACACACACACACACACACACATCGACAGAGACATTTAGTCAATGATAAAAATAAATTTTAAGTAAAAAGAGATCGAAATTTATCATTTTTAATTTGAATTTATATTTGAGATTCACTCTTTTTATATACCCTGTGGTCGAAAATGACAAATTTTAATTTGAAAAAGTAAAAATTTTATCAAAAATGAATTACTATTTATATCAAGGAGATATTTTAATTACTACCTTGATCAAAAGTATTCTATTGTTGGTTTAAATACACACACACACACACACACATCGACAGAGACATTTAGTCAATGATAAAAATAAATATTAAGTAAAAAGAGATCGAAATTTATCATTTTTAATTTGAATTTATATTTGAGATTCACTCTTTTATATACCCTGTGGTCGAAAATGACAAATTTTAATTTGAAAAAAGTAAAAATTTTATCAAAAATGAATTACTATTTATATCAAGGAGATATTTTAATTACTACCTTGATCAAAAGTATTCTATTGTTGGTTTAAATACACACACACACACACACACATCGACAGAGACATTTAGTCAATGATAAAAATAAATATTAAGTAAAAAGAGATCGAAATTTATCATTTTTAATTTGAATTTATATTTGAGATTCACTCTTTTATATACCCTGTGGTCGAAAATGACAAATTTTAATTTGAAAAAGTAAAAATTTTATCAAAAATGAATTACTATTTATATCAAGGAGATATTTTAATTACTACCTTGATCAAAAGTATTCTATTGTTGGTTTAAATACACACACACACACACACACATCGACAGAGACATTTAGTCAATGATAAAAAATAAATTTTAAGTAAAAAGAGATCGAAATTTATCATTTTTAATTTGAATTTATATTTGAGATTCACTCTTTTATATACCCTGTGGTCGAAAATGACAAATTTTAATTTGAAAAAGTAAAAATTTTATCAAAAATGAATTAGTATTTATATCAAGGAGAGTATTAACAATACTAATATAACAATAACTAATATAACAATACTCTAGAGGCCGGAAAAGAAACCCTCGCTGTAGCCCTTGATATCTCCAAAGCTTTTGACCAGGTTTGGCACAAAAATCTTCTTGCCAAACTGCCAGCCTTTGGATTCACACCAACACTTCGCAAATGGATAGAAAGCTTTCTGACAAACCGAAGTATAAAAGTTGTGGTGGATGGAACATCATCTGAATCGTTCTCTACAAACTCTGGTGTTCCCCAAGGCTCTGTAATCTCCTCCACACTCTTCCTTATTTATATAAACGACCTTATTGATCAAACGGCAAACCCCACTCATTGTTACGCCGACGATAGCACTCTACACGGCAAACCCTCTCTCCCGAATAATCGAATCAATATTGCCTCCTCAATTACTCTCGACCTAGACAAACTGAATAAATGGGGCTCTCAAAATTTAGTTAACTTTAATTCAAATAAGACTCAATGTTGTCTAATTTCTAGGCGCGAAAATAGAGATTTCCCTGATATTCACTTCGATTCGAATACCCTGAAAATGTGTGACAGCCTATCCATGTTGGGCGTCTCTGTCGCATCTGACCTGTCTTGGAATGAACACATCTCCTCTGTGGCGAAATCTGCAGCAAGGAAGATTGGCTTCTTATTCAGGTCCAAGCGATTTTACAAACCCCCACAACTTCTCACCATCTACAAGGCCCAAATCCGCCCCTATCTCGAATACTGCTCTCATCTGTGGAGAGGAGCCTCAAAATATTCTCTTGCTACCCTTGATGCAATTCAGAAACGAGCCGTCAGGCTAATTGACGATTCTACCCTCACCGACTCCCTCGACTCGTTGGCTCATCGAAGAGATGTCTCTGCCCTTTCCCTTTTCTATAGATACTATCACGGCAGGTGCTCTGATGAGATAAAGTCAATAATTCCCCCCAAAGCATACTTTGCACGCAGCACGCGTTTTGCCGACTCCCAACACTCTTTTGCGGTCAAATTGGAAAAGTGCCGGACCACTTCATTCGCGAATACATATATCCCCATGACTTCAAGGAACTGGAACTCTCTCCCAGCCTCTATCTTTCCCAGCACCTATGATCTTCAAACCTTCAAAACCAGGGTGCATAGACACCTACGTCTACACCCTCTCACTTAATCAACTTTCCCTTCTCTTCGGTAATGCAAGGGTCTTTCGAGATCCATAGGGGCTACACCTTTACTGGTGCACCCCTTCTTGCATTCGATTGCATTAAAAAAAAAAAAAAAAAAAACTACCTTGATCAAAAGTATTCTATTGTTGGTTTAAATACACACACACACACACACACATCGACAGAGACATTTAGTCAATGATAAAAATAAATTTTAAGTAAAAAGAGATCGAAATTTATCATTTTTAATTTGAATTTATATTTGAGATTCACTCTTTTATATACCCTGTGGTCGAAAATGACAAATTTTAATTTGAAAAAAGTAAAAATTTTATCAAAAATGAATTACTATTTATATCAAGGAGATATTTTAATTACTACCTTGATCAAAAGTATTCTATTGTTGGTTTAAATACACACACACACACACACACACATCGACAGAGACATTTAGTCAATGATAAAAATAAATTTTAAGTAAAAAGAGATCGAAATTTATCATTTTTAATTTGAATTTATATTTGAGATTCACTCTTTTATATACCCTGTGGTCGAAAATGACAAATTTTAATTTGAAAAAAGTAAAAATTTTATCAAAAATGAATTAGTATTTATATCAAGGAGATATTAACAATACTAATATAACAATAACTAATATAACAATACTCTAGAGGCCGGAAAAGAAACCCTCGCTGTAGCCCTTGATATCTCCAAAGCTTTTGACCAGGTTTGGCACAAAAATCTTCTTGCCAAACTGCCAGCCTTTGGATTCACACCAACACTTCGCAAATGGATAGAAAGCTTTCTGACAAACCGAAGTATAAAAGTTGTGGTGGATGGAACATCATCTGAATCGTTCTCTACAAACTCTGGTGTTCCCCAAGGCTCTGTAATCTCCTCCACACTCTTCCTTATTTATATAAACGACCTTATTGATCAAACGGCAAACCCCACTCATTGTTACGCCGACGATAGCACTCTACACGGCAAACCCTCTCTCCCGAATAATCGAATCAATATTGCCTCCTCAATTACTCTCGACCTAGACAAACTGAATAAATGGGGCTCTCAAAATTTAGTTAACTTTAATTCAAATAAGACTCAATGTTGTCTAATTTCTAGGCGCGAAAATAGAGATTTCCCTGATATTCACTTCGATTCGAATACCCTGAAAATGTGTAACAGCCTATCCATGTTGGGCGTCTCTGTCGCATCTGACCTGTCTTGGAATGAACACATCTCCTCTGTGGCGAAATCTGCAGCAAGGAAGATTGGCTTCTTATTCAGGTCCAAGCGATTTTACAAACCCCCACAACTTCTCACCATCTACAAGGCCCAAATCCGCCCCTATCTCGAATACTGCTCTCATCTGTGGAGAGGAGCCTCAAAATATTCTCTTGCTACCCTTGATGCAATTCAGAAACGAGCCGTCAGGCTAATTGACGATTCTACCCTCACCGACTCCCTCGACTCGTTGGCTCATCGAAGAGATGTCTCTGCCCTTTCCCTTTTCTATAGATACTATCACGGCAGGTGCTCTGATGAGATAAAGTCAATAATTCCCCCCAAAGCATACTTTGCACGCAGCACACGTTTTGCCGACTCCCAACACTCTTTTGCGGTCAAATTGGAAAAGTGCCGGACCACTTCATTCGCGAATACATATATCCCCATGACTTCAAGGAACTGGAACTCTCTCCCAGCCTCTATCTTTCCCAGCACCTATGATCTTCAAACCTTCAAAACCAGGGTGCATAGACACCTACGTCTACACCCTCTCACTTAATCAACTTTCCCTTCTCTTCGGTAATGCAAGGGTCTTTCGAGATCCATAGGGGCTACACCTTTACTGGTGCACCCCTTCTTGCATTCGATTGCATTAAAAAAAAAAAAAAAAACTACCTTGATCAAAAGTATTCTATTGTTGGTTTAAATACACACACACACACACACACATCGACAGAGACATTTAGTCAATGATAAAAATAAATTTTAAGTAAAAAGAGATCGAAATTTATCATTTTTAATTTGAATTTATATTTGAGATTCACTCTTTTATATACCCTGTGGTCGAAAATGACAAATTTTAATTTGAAAAAAGTAAAAATTTTATCAAAAATGAATTACTATTTATATCAAGGAGATATTTTAATTACTACCTTGATCAAAAGTATTCTATTGTTGGTTTAAATACACACACACACACACACACATCGACAGAGACATTTAGTCAATGATAAAAATAAATTTTAAGTAAAAAGAGATCGAAATTTATAATTTTTAATTTGAATTTATATTTGAGATTCACTCTTTTATATACCCTGTGGTCGAAAATGACAAATTTTAATTTGAAAAAAGTAAAAATTTTATCAAAAATGAATTACTATTTATATCAAGGAGATATTTTAATTACTACCTTGATCAAAAGTATTCTATTGTTGGTTTAAATACACACACACACACACACACATCGACAGAGACATTTAGTCAATGATAAAAATAAATTTTAAGTAAAAAGAGATCGAAATTTATAATTTTTAATTTGAATTTATATTTGAGATTCACTCTTTTATATACCCTGTGGTCGAAAATGACAAATTTTAATTTGAAAAAAGTAAAAATTTTATCAAAAATGAATTACTATTTATATCAAGGAGATATTTTAATTACTACCTTGATCAAAAGTATTCTATTGTTGGTTTAAATACACACACACACACACACACATCGACAGAGACATTTAGTCAATGATAAAAATAAATTTTAAGTAAAAAGAGATCGAAATTTATCATTTTTAATTTGAATTTATATTTGAGATTCACTCTTTTATATACCCTGTGGTCGAAAATGACAAATTTTAATTTGAAAAAAGTAAAAATTTTATCAAAAATGAATTACTATTTATATCAAGGAGATATTTTAATTACTACCTTGATCAAAAGTATTCTATTGTTGGTTTAAATACACACACACACACACACACATCGACAGAGACATTTAGTCAATGATAAAAATAAATTTTAAGTAAAAAGAGATCGAAATTTATCATTTTTAATTTGAATTTATATTTGAGATTCACTCTTTTATATACCCTGTGGTCGAAAATGACAAATTTTAATTTGAAAAAAGTAAAAATTTTATCAAAAATGAATTACTATTTATATCAAGGAGATATTTTAATTACTACCTTGATCAAAAGTATTCTATTGTTGGTTTAAATACACACACACACACACACACATCGACAGAGACATTTAGTCAATGATAAAAATAAATTTTAAGTAAAAAGAGATCGAAATTTATCATTTTTAATTTGAATTTATATTTGAGATTCACTCTTTTATATACCCTGTGGTCGAAAATGACAAATTTTAATTTGAAAAAGTAAAAATTTTATCAAAAATGAATTACTATTTATATCAAGGAGATATTTTAATTACTACCTTGATCAAAAGTATTCTATTGTTGGTTTAAATACACACACACACACACACACACATCGACAGAGACATTTAGTCAATGATAAAAATAAATATTAAGGAAATTTATCATTTTTAATTTGAATTTATATTTGAGATTCACTCTTTTATATACCCTGTGGTCGAAAATGACAAATTTTAATTTGAAAAAAGTAAAAATTTTATCAAAAATGAATTACTATTTATATCAAGGAGATATTTTAATTACTACCTTGATCAAAAGTATTCTATTGTTGGTTTAAATACACACACACACACACACACATCGACAGAGACATTTAGTCAATGATAAAAATAAATTTTAAGTAAAAAGAGATCGAAATTTATCATTTTTAATTTGAATTTATATTTGAGATTCACTCTTTTATATACCCTGTGGTCGAAAATGACAAATTTTAATTTGAAAAAAGTAAAAATTTTATCAAAAATGAATTACTATTTATATCAAGGAGATATTTTAATTACTACCTTGATCAAAAGTATTCTATTGTTGGTTTAAATACACACACACACACACACACACATCGACAGAGACATTTAGTCAATGATAAAAATAAATATTAAGTAAAAAGAGATCGAAATTTATCATTTTTAATTTGAATTTATATTTGAGATTCACTCTTTTATATACCCTGTGGTCGAAAATGACAAATTTTAATTTGAAAAAGTAAAAATTTTATCAAAAATGAATTACTATTTATATCAAGGAGATATTTTAATTACTACCTTGATCAAAAGTATTCTATTGTTGGTTTAAATACACACACACACACACACACATCGACAGAGACATTTAGTCAATGATAAAAATAAATTTTAAGTAAAAAGAGATCGAAATTTATCATTTTTAATTTGAATTTATATTTGAGATTCACTCTTTTATATACCCTGTGGTCGAAAATGACAAATTTTAATTTGAAAAAAGTAAAAATTTTATCAAAAATGAATTACTATTTATATCAAGGAGATATTTTAATTACTACCTTGATCAAAAGTATTCTATTGTTGGTTTAAATACACACACACACACACACACATCGACAGAGACATTTAGTCAATGATAAAAATAAATTTTAAGTAAAAAGAGATCGAAATTTATCATTTTTAATTTGAATTTATATTTGAGATTCACTCTTTTATATACCCTGTGGTCGAAAATGACAAATTTTAATTTGAAAAAGTAAAAATTTTATCAAAAATGAATTACTATTTATATCAAGGAGATATTTTAATTACTACCTTGATCAAAAGTATTCTATTGTTGGTTTAAATACACACACACACACACACACATCGACAGAGACATTTAGTCAATGATAAAAATAAATTTTAAGTAAAAAGAGATCGAAATTTATCATTTTTAATTTGAATTTATATTTGAGATTCACTCTTTTATATACCCTGTGGTCGAAAATGACAAATTTTAATTTGAAAAAAGTAAAAATTTTATCAAAAATGAATTACTATTTATATCAAGGAGATATTTTAATTACTACCTTGATCAAAAGTATTCTATTGTTGGTTTAAATACACACACACACACACACACATCGACAGAGACATTTAGTCAATGATAAAAATAAATATTAAGTAAAAAGAGATCGAAATTTATCATTTTTAATTTGAATTTATATTTGAGATTCACTCTTTTATATACCCTGTGGTCGAAAATGACAAATTTTAATTTGAAAAAAGTAAAAATTTTATCAAAAATGAATTACTATTTATATCAAGGAGATATTTTAATTACTACCTTGATCAAAAGTATTCTATTGTTGGTTTAAATACACACACACACACACACACACATCGACAGAGACATTTAGTCAATGATAAAAATAAATATTAAGTAAAAAGAGATCGAAATTTATCATTTTTAATTTGAATTTATATTTGAGATTCACTCTTTTATATACCCTGTGGTCGAAAATGACAAATTTTAATTTGAAAAAAGTAAAAATTTTATCAAAAATGAATTACTATTTATATCAAGGAGATATTTTAATTACTACCTTGATCAAAAGTATTCTATTGTTGGTTTAAATACACACACACACACACACACATCGACAGAGACATTTAGTCAATGATAAAAATAAATTTTAAGTAAAAAGAGATCGAAATTTATAATTTTTAATTTGAATTTATATTTGAGATTCACTCTTTTATATACCCTGTGGTCGAAAATGACAAATTTTAATTTGAAAAAGTAAAAATTTTATCAAAAATGAATTACTATTTATATCAAGGAGATATTTTAATTACTACCTTGATCAAAAGTATTCTATTGTTGGTTTAAATACACACACACACACACACACATCGACAGAGACATTTAGTCAATGATAAAAATAAATTTTAAGTAAAAAGAGATCGAAATTTATCATTTTTAATTTGAATTTATATTTGAGATTCACTCTTTTATATACCCTGTGGTCGAAAATGACAAATTTTAATTTGAAAAAAGTAAAAATTTTATCAAAAATGAATTACTATTTATATCAAGGAGATATTTTAATTACTACCTTGATCAAAAGTATTCTATTGTTGGTTTAAATACACACACACACACACACACATCGACAGAGACATTTAGTCAATGATAAAAATAAATTTTAAGTAAAAAGAGATCGAAATTTATCATTTTTAATTTGAATTTATATTTGAGATTCACTCTTTTATATACCCTGTGGTCGAAAATGACAAATTTTAATTTGAAAAAAGTAAAAATTTTATCAAAAATGAATTACTATTTATATCAAGGAGATATTTTAATTACTACCTTGATCAAAAGTATTCTATTGTTGGTTTAAATACACACACACACACACACACACATCGACAGAGACATTTAGTCAATGATAAAAAATAAATATTAAGTAAAAAGAGATCGAAATTTATCATTTTTAATTTGAATTTATATTTGAGATTCACTCTTTTATATACCCTGTGGTCGAAAATGACAAATTTTAATTTGAAAAAAGTAAAAATTTTATCAAAAATGAATTACTATTTATATCAAGGAGATATTTTAATTACTACCTTGATCAAAAGTATTCTATTGTTGGTTTAAATACACACACACACACACACACATCGACAGAGACATTTAGTCAATGATAAAAATAAATTTTAAGTAAAAAGAGATCGAAATTTATCATTTTTAATTTGAATTTATATTTGAGATTCACTTTTTATATACCCTGTGGTCGAAAATGACAAATTTTAATTTGAA
>JALMQS010000673.1:631185-720630 GCA_024734495.1 Forficula auricularia
TCGACAGAGACATTTAGTCAATGATAAAAATAAATATTAAGTAAAAAGAGATCGAAATTTATCATTTTTAATTTGAATTTATATTTGAGATTCACTCTTTTATATACCCTGTGGTCGAAAATGACAAATTTTAATTTGAAAAAAGTAAAAATTTTATCAAAAATGAATTACTATTTATATCAAGGAGATATTTTAATTACTACCTTGATCAAAAGTATTCTATTGTTGGTTTAAATACACACACACACACACACACATCGACAGAGACATTTAGTCAATGATAAAAATAAATTTTAAGTAAAAAGAGATCGAAATTTATCATTTTTAATTTGAATTTATATTTGAGATTCACTCTTTTTATATACCCTGTGGTCGAAAATGACAAATTTTAATTTGAAAAAAGTAAAAATTTTATCAAAAATGAATTACTATTTATATCAAGGAGATATTTTAATTACTACCTTGATCAAAAGTATTCTATTGTTGGTTTAAATACACACACACACACACACACACATCGACAGAGACATTTAGTCAATGATAAAAATAAATATTAAGTAAAAAGAGATCGAAATTTATCATTTTTAATTTGAATTTATATTTGAGATTCACTCTTTTATATACCCTGTGGTCGAAAATGACAAATTTTAATTTGAAAAAAAGTAAAAATTTTATCAAAAATGAATTACTATTTATATCAAGGAGATATTTTAATTACTACCTTGATCAAAAGTATTCTATTGTTGGTTTAAATACACACACACACACACACACATCGACAGAGACATTTAGTCAATGATAAAAATAAATATTAAGTAAAAAGAGATCGAAATTTATCATTTTTAATTTGAATTTATATTTGAGATTCACTCTTTTATATACCCTGTGGTCGAAAATGACAAATTTTAATTTGAAAAAAGTAAAAATTTTATCAAAAATGAATTACTATTTATATCAAGGAGATATTTTAATTACTACCTTGATCAAAAGTATTCTATTGTTGGTTTAAATACACACACACACACACACACATCGACAGAGACATTTAGTCAATGATAAAAATAAATTTTAAGTAAAAAAGAGATCGAAATTTATCATTTTTAATTTGAATTTATATTTGAGATTCACTCTTTTATATACCCTGTGGTCGAAAATGACAAATTTTAATTTGAAAAAAGTAAAAATTTTATCAAAAATGAATTACTATTTATATCAAGGAGATATTTTAATTACTACCTTGATCAAAAGTATTCTATTGTTGGTTTAAATACACACACACACACACACACATCGACAGAGACATTTAGTCAATGATAAAAATAAATTTTAAGTAAAAAGAGATCGAAATTTATAATTTTTAATTTGAATTTATATTTGAGATTCACTCTTTTATATACCCTGTGGTCGAAAATGACAAATTTTAATTTGAAAAAAGTAAAAATTTTATCAAAAATGAATTACTATTTATATCAAGGAGATATTTTAATTACTACCTTGATCAAAAGTATTCTATTGTTGGTTTAAATACACACACACACACACACACATCGACAGAGACATTTAGTCAATGATAAAAATAAATATTAAGTAAAAAGAGATCGAAATTTATCATTTTTAATTTGAATTTATATTTGAGATTCACTCTTTTATATACCCTGTGGTCGAAAATGACAAATTTTAATTTGAAAAAAGTAAAAATTTTATCAAAAATGAATTACTATTTATATCAAGGAGATATTTTAATTACTACCTTGATCAAAAGTATTCTATTGTTGGTTTAAATACACACACACACACACACACATCGACAGAGACATTTAGTCAATGATAAAAATAAATTTTAAGTAAAAAGAGATCGAAATTTATCATTTTTAATTTGAATTTATATTTGAGATTCACTCTTTTATATACCCTGTGGTCGAAAATGACAAATTTTAATTTGAAAAAAAGTAAAAATTTTATCAAAAATGAATTACTATTTATATCAAGGAGATATTTTAATTACTACCTTGATCAAAAGTATTCTATTGTTGGTTTAAATACACACACACACACACACACACATCGACAGAGACATTTAGTCAATGATAAAAATAAATTTTAAGTAAAAAGAGATCGAAATTTATCATTTTTAATTTGAATTTATATTTGAGATTCACTCTTTTATATACCCTGTGGTCGAAAATGACAAATTTTAATTTGAAAAAAGTAAAAATTTTATCAAAAATGAATTACTATTTATATCAAGGAGATATTTTAATTACTACCTTGATCAAAAGTATTCTATTGTTGGTTTAAATACACACACACACACACACACATCGACAGAGACATTTAGTCAATGATAAAAATAAATTTTAAGTAAAAAGAGATCGAAATTTATCATTTTTAATTTGAATTTATATTTGAGATTCACTCTTTTATATACCCTGTGGTCGAAAATGACAAATTTTAATTTGAAAAAAGTAAAAATTTTATCAAAAATGAATTACTATTTATATCAAGGAGATATTTTAATTACTACCTTGATCAAAAGTATTCTATTGTTGGTTTAAATACACACACACACACACACACATCGACAGAGACATTTAGTCAATGATAAAAATAAATATTAAGTAAAAAGAGATCGAAATTTATCATTTTTAATTTGAATTTATATTTGAGATTCACTCTTTTATATACCCTGTGGTCGAAAATGACAAATTTTAATTTGAAAAAAAGTAAAAATTTTATCAAAAATGAATTACTATTTATATCAAGGAGATATTTTAATTACTACCTTGATCAAAAGTATTCTATTGTTGGTTTAAATACACACACACACACACACACATCGACAGAGACATTTAGTCAATGATAAAAATAAATATTAAGTAAAAAGAGATCGAAATTTATCATTTTTAATTTGAATTTATATTTGAGATTCACTCTTTTATATACCCTGTGGTCGAAAATGACAAATTTTAATTTGAAAAAAAGTAAAAATTTTATCAAAAATGAATTACTATTTATATCAAGGAGATATTTTAATTACTACCTTGATCAAAAGTATTCTATTGTTGGTTTAAATACACACACACACACACACACATCGACAGAGACATTTAGTCAATGATAAAAATAAATTTTAAGTAAAAAGAGATCGAAATTTATCATTTTTAATTTGAATTTATATTTGAGATTCACTCTTTTATATACCCTGTGGTCGAAAATGACAAATTTTAATTTGAAAAAAAGTAAAAATTTTATCAAAAATGAATTACTATTTATATCAAGGAGATATTTTAATTACTACCTTGATCAAAAGTATTCTATTGTTGGTTTAAATACACACACACACACACACACATCGACAGAGACATTTAGTCAATGATAAAAATAAATATTAAGTAAAAAGAGATCGAAATTTATCATTTTTAATTTGAATTTATATTTGAGATTCACTCTTTTATATACCCTGTGGTCGAAAATGACAAATTTTAATTTGAAAAAGTAAAAATTTTATCAAAAATGAATTACTATTTATATCAAGGAGATATTTTAATTACTACCTTGATCAAAAGTATTCTATTGTTGGTTTAAATACACACACACACACACACACATCGACAGAGACATTTAGTCAATGATAAAAATAAATTTTAAGTAAAAAGAGATCGAAATTTATCATTTTTAATTTGAATTTATATTTGAGATTCACTCTTTTATATACCCTGTGGTCGAAAATGACAAATTTTAATTTGAAAAAAAGTAAAAATTTTATCAAAAATGAATTACTATTTATATCAAGGAGATATTTTAATTACTACCTTGATCAAAAGTATTCTATTGTTGGTTTAAATACACACACACACACACACACATCGACAGAGACATTTAGTCAATGATAAAAATAAATTTTAAGTAAAAAGAGATCGAAATTTATCATTTTTAATTTGAATTTATATTTGAGATTCACTCTTTTATATACCCTGTGGTCGAAAATGACAAATTTTAATTTGAAAAAAGTAAAAATTTTATCAAAAATGAATTACTATTTATATCAAGGAGATATTTTAATTACTACCTTGATCAAAAGTATTCTATTGTTGGTTTAAATACACACACACACACACACACATCGACAGAGACATTTAGTCAATGATAAAAATAAATTTTAAGTAAAAGAGATCGAAATTTATCATTTTTAATTTGAATTTATATTTGAGATTCACTCTTTTATATACCCTGTGGTCGAAAATGACAAATTTTAATTTGAAAAAGTAAAAATTTTATCAAAAATGAATTACTATTTATATCAAGGAGATATTTTAATTACTACCTTGATCAAAAGTATTCTATTGTTGGTTTAAATACACACACACACACACACACATCGACAGAGACATTTAGTCAATGATAAAAATAAATTTTAAGTAAAAAGAGATCGAAATTTATCATTTTTAATTTGAATTTATATTTGAGATTCACTCTTTTATATACCCTGTGGTCGAAAATGACAAATTTTAATTTGAAAAAAGTAAAAATTTTATCAAAAATGAATTACTATTTATATCAAGGAGATATTTTAATTACTACCTTGATCAAAAGTATTCTATTGTTGGTTTAAATACACACACACACACACACACACACATCGACAGAGACATTTAGTCAATGATAAAAATAAATTTTAAGTAAAAAGAGATCGAAATTTATCATTTTTAATTTGAATTTATATTTGAGATTCACTCTTTTATATACCCTGTGGTCGAAAATGACAAATTTTAATTTGAAAAAAAGTAAAAATTTTATCAAAAATGAATTACTATTTATATCAAGGAGATATTTTAATTACTACCTTGATCAAAAGTATTCTATTGTTGGTTTAAATACACACACACACACACACACATCGACAGAGACATTTAGTCAATGATAAAAATAAATATTAAGTAAAAAGAGATCGAAATTTATCATTTTTAATTTGAATTTATATTTGAGATTCACTCTTTTATATACCCTGTGGTCGAAAATGACAAATTTTAATTTGAAAAAAAGTAAAAATTTTATCAAAAATGAATTACTATTTATATCAAGGAGATATTTTAATTACTACCTTGATCAAAAGTATTCTATTGTTGGTTTAAATACACACACACACACACACACATCGACAGAGACATTTAGTCAATGATAAAAATAAATTTTAAGTAAAAAAGAGATCGAAATTTATCATTTTTAATTTGAATTTATATTTGAGATTCACTCTTTTATATACCCTGTGGTCGAAAATGACAAATTTTAATTTGAAAAAAGTAAAAATTTTATCAAAAATGAATTACTATTTATATCAAGGAGATATTTTAATTACTACCTTGATCAAAAGTATTCTATTGTTGGTTTAAATACACACACACACACACACACACATCGACAGAGACATTTAGTCAATGATAAAAATAAATTTTAAGTAAAAAAGAGATCGAAATTTATCATTTTTAATTTGAATTTATATTTGAGATTCACTCTTTTATATACCCTGTGGTCGAAAATGACAAATTTTAATTTGAAAAAGTAAAAATTTTATCAAAAATGAATTACTATTTATATCAAGGAGATATTTTAATTACTACCTTGATCAAAAGTATTTATATCAAGGAGATATTTTAATTACTACCTTGATCAAAAGTATTCTATTGTTGGTTTAAATACACACACACACACACACACATCGACAGAGACATTTAGTCAATGATAAAAATAAATTTTAAGTAAAAAGAGATCGAAATTTATCATTTTTAATTTGAATTTATATTTGAGATTCACTCTTTTATATACCCTGTGGTCGAAAATGACAAATTTTAATTTGAAAAAAGTAAAAATTTTATCAAAAATGAATTACTATTTATATCAAGGAGATATTTTAATTACTACCTTGATCAAAAGTATTCTATTGTTGGTTTAAATACACACACACACACACACACACATCGACAGAGACATTTAGTCAATGATAAAAATAAATTTTAAGTAAAAAGAGATCGAAATTTATCATTTTTAATTTGAATTTATATTTGAGATTCACTCTTTTATATACCCTGTGGTCGAAAATGACAAATTTTAATTTGAAAAAAGTAAAATTTTATCAAAAATGAATTACTATTTATATCAAGGAGATATTTTAATTACTACCTTGATCAAAAGTATTCTATTGTTGGTTTAAATACACACACACACACACACACATCGACAGAGACATTTAGTCAATGATAAAAATAAATTTTAAGTAAAAAGAGATCGAAATTTATCATTTTTAATTTGAATTTATATTTGAGATTCACTCTTTTATATACCCTGTGGTCGAAAATGACAAATTTTAATTTGAAAAAAGTAAAAATTTTATCAAAAATGAATTACTATTTATATCAAGGAGATATTTTAATTACTACCTTGATCTACCTTGATCAAAAGTATTCTATTGTTGGTTTAAATACACACACACACACACACACATCGACAGAGACATTTAGTCAATGATAAAAATAAATTTTAAGTAAAAAGAGATCGAAATTTATAATTTTTAATTTGAATTTATATTTGAGATTCACTCTTTTATATACCCTGTGGTCGAAAATGACAAATTTTAATTTGAAAAAAGTAAAAATTTTATCAAAAATGAATTACTATTTATATCAAGGAGATATTTTAATTACTACCTTGATCAAAAGTATTCTATTGTTGGTTTAAATACACACACACACACACACACATCGACAGAGACATTTAGTCAATGATAAAAATAAATTTTAAGTAAAAAAGAGATCGAAATTTATCATTTTTAATTTGAATTTATATTTGAGATTCACTCTTTTATATACCCTGTGGTCGAAAATGACAAATTTTAATTTGAAAAAAGTAAAAATTTTATCAAAAATGAATTACTATTTATATCAAGGAGATATTTTAATTACTACCTTGATCAAAAGTATTCTATTGTTGGTTTAAATACACACACACACACACACACACATCGACAGAGACATTTAGTCAATGATAAAAATAAATATTAAGTAAAAAAGAGATCGAAATTTATCATTTTTAATTTGAATTTATATTTGAGATTCACTCTTTTATATACCCTGTGGTCGAAAATGACAAATTTTAATTTGAAAAAAAGTAAAAATTTTATCAAAAATGAATTACTATTTATATCAAGGAGATATTTTAATTACTACCTTGATCAAAAGTATTCTATTGTTGGTTTAAATACACACACACACACACACACATCGACAGAGACATTTAGTCAATGATAAAAATAAATATTAAGTAAAAAGAGATCGAAATTTATCATTTTTAATTTGAATTTATATTTGAGATTCACTCTTTTATATACCCTGTGGTCGAAAATGACAAATTTTAATTTGAAAAAAGTAAAAAATTTTATCAAAAATGAATTACTATTTATATCAAGGAGATATTTTAATTACTACCTTGATCAAAAGTATTCTATTGTTGGTTTAAATACACACACACACACACACACATCGACAGAGACATTTAGTCAATGATAAAAATAAATTTTAAGTAAAAAGAGATCGAAATTTATCATTTTTAATTTGAATTTATATTTGAGATTCACTCTTTTATATACCCTGTGGTCGAAAATGACAAATTTTAATTTGAAAAAAGTAAAAATTTTATCAAAAATGAATTACTATTTATATCAAGGAGATATTTTAATTACTACCTTGATCAAAAGTATTCTATTGTTGGTTTAAATACACACACACACACACACACATCGACAGAGACATTTAGTCAATGATAAAAATAAATATTAAGTAAAAAGAGATCGAAATTTATCATTTTTAATTTGAATTTATATTTGAGATTCACTCTTTTATATACCCTGTGGTCGAAAATGACAAATTTTAATTTGAAAAAAGTAAAATTTTATCAAAAATGAATTACTATTTATATCAAGGAGATATTTTAATTACTACCTTGATCAAAAGTATTCTATTGTTGGTTTAAATACACACACACACACACACACATCGACAGAGACATTTAGTCAATGATAAAAATAAATTTTAAGTAAAAAGAGATCGAAATTTATCATTTTTAATTTGAATTTATATTTGAGATTCACTCTTTTATATACCCTGTGGTCGAAAATGACAAATTTTAATTTGAAAAAAGTAAAAATTTTATCAAAAATGAATTACTATTTATATCAAGGAGATATTTTAATTACTACCTTGATCAAAAGTATTCTATTGTTGGTTTAAATACACACACACACACACACACATCGACAGAGACATTTAGTCAATGATAAAAATAAATTTTAAGTAAAAGAGATCGAAATTTATCATTTTTAATTTGAATTTATATTTGAGATTCACTCTTTTATATACCCTGTGGTCGAAAATGACAAATTTTAATTTGAAAAAAGTAAAAATTTTATCAAAAATGAATTACTATTTATATCAAGGAGATATTTTAATTACTACCTTGATCAAAAGTATTCTATTGTTGGTTTAAATACACACACACACACACACACACATCGACAGAGACATTTAGTCAATGATAAAAATAAATATTAAGTAAAAAGAGATCGAAATTTATCATTTTTAATTTGAATTTATATTTGAGATTCACTCTTTTATATACCCTGTGGTCGAAAATGACAAATTTTAATTTGAAAAAAAGTAAAAATTTTATCAAAAATGAATTACTATTTATATCAAGGAGATATTTTAATTACTACCTTGATCAAAAGTATTCTATTGTTGGTTTAAATACACACACACACACACACACATCGACAGAGACATTTAGTCAATGATAAAAATAAATATTAAGTAAAAAGAGATCGAAATTTATCATTTTTAATTTGAATTTATATTTGAGATTCACTCTTTTATATACCCTGTGGTCGAAAATGACAAATTTTAATTTGAAAAAAGTAAAAATTTTATCAAAAATGAATTACTATTTATATCAAGGAGATATTTTAATTACTACCTTGATCAAAAGTATTCTATTGTTGGTTTAAATACACACACACACACACACACATCGACAGAGACATTTAGTCAATGATAAAAATAAATATTAAGTAAAAAGAGATCGAAATTTATCATTTTTAATTTGAATTTATATTTGAGATTCACTCTTTTATATACCCTGTGGTCGAAAATGACAAATTTTAATTTGAAAAAAGTAAAAATTTTATCAAAAATGAATTACTATTTATATCAAGGAGATATTTTAATTACTACCTTGATCAAAAGTATTCTATTGTTGGTTTAAATACACACACACACACACACACACATCGACAGAGACATTTAGTCAATGATAAAAATAAATTTTAAGTAAAAAGAGATCGAAATTTATCATTTTTAATTTGAATTTATATTTGAGATTCACTCTTTTATATACCCTGTGGTCGAAAATGACAAATTTTAATTTGAAAAAGTAAAATTTTATCAAAAATGAATTACTATTTATATCAAGGAGATATTTTAATTACTACCTTGATCAAAAGTATTCTATTGTTGGTTTAAATACACACACACACACACACACACATCGACAGAGACATTTAGTCAATGATAAAAATAAATATTAAGTAAAAAGAGATCGAAATTTATCATTTTTAATTTGAATTTATATTTGAGATTCACTCTTTTATATACCCTGTGGTCGAAAATGACAAATTTTAATTTGAAAAAAGTAAAAATTTTATCAAAAATGAATTACTATTTATATCAAGGAGATATTTTAATTACTACCTTGATCAAAAGTATTCTATTGTTGGTTTAAATACACACACACACACACACACATCGACAGAGACATTTAGTCAATGATAAAAATAAATTTTAAGTAAAAGAGATCGAAATTTATCATTTTTAATTTGAATTTATATTTGAGATTCACTCTTTTATATACCCTGTGGTCGAAAATGACAAATTTTAATTTGAAAAAAGTAAAAATTTTATCAAAAATGAATTACTATTTATATCAAGGAGATATTTTAATTACTACCTTGATCAAAAGTATTCTATTGTTGGTTTAAATACACACACACACACACACACATCGACAGAGACATTTAGTCAATGATAAAAATAAATTTTAAGTAAAAAGAGATCGAAATTTATCATTTTTAATTTGAATTTATATTTGAGATTCACTCTTTTATATACCCTGTGGTCGAAAATGACAAATTTTAATTTGAAAAAAGTAAAAATTTTATCAAAAATGAATTACTATTTATATCAAGGAGATATTTTAATTACTACCTTGATCAAAAAGTATTCTATTGTTGGTTTAAATACACACACACACACACACACATCGACAGAGACATTTAGTCAATGATAAAAATAAATTTTAAGTAAAAAGAGATCGAAATTTATCATTTTTAATTTGAATTTATATTTGAGATTCACTCTTTTATATACCCTGTGGTCGAAAATGACAAATTTTAATTTGAAAAAAGTAAAAATTTTATCAAAAATGAATTACTATTTATATCAAGGAGATATTTTAATTACTACCTTGATCAAAAGTATTCTATTGTTGGTTTAAATACACACACACACACACACACATCGACAGAGACATTTAGTCAATGATAAAAATAAATTTTAAGTAAAAAAGAGATCGAAATTTATCATTTTAATTTGAATTTATATTTGAGATTCACTCTTTTATATACCCTGTGGTCGAAAATGACAAATTTTAATTTGAAAAAAGTAAAAATTTTATCAAAAATGAATTACTATTTATATCAAGGAGATATTTTAATTACTACCTTGATCAAAAGTATTCTATTGTTGGTTTAAATACACACACACACACACACACATCGACAGAGACATTTAGTCAATGATAAAAATAAATTTTAAGTAAAAAGAGATCGAAATTTATCATTTTTAATTTGAATTTATATTTGAGATTCACTCTTTTATATACCCTGTGGTCGAAAATGACAAATTTTAATTTGAAAAAAGTAAAAATTTTATCAAAAATGAATTACTATTTATATCAAGGAGATATTTTAATTACTACCTTGATCAAAAGTATTCTATTGTTGGTTTAAATACACACACACACACACACACATCGACAGAGACATTTAGTCAATGATAAAAATAAATTTTAAGTAAAAAGAGATCGAAATTTATCATTTTAATTTGAATTTATATTTGAGATTCACTCTTTTATATACCCTGTGGTCGAAAATGACAAATTTTAATTTGAAAAAAGTAAAAATTTTATCAAAAATGAATTACTATTTATATCAAGGAGATATTTTAATTACTACCTTGATCAAAAGTATTCTATTGTTGGTTTAAATACACACACACACACACACACACATCGACAGAGACATTTAGTCAATGATAAAAATAAATATTAAGTAAAAAGAGATCGAAATTTATCATTTTTAATTTGAATTTATATTTGAGATTCACTCTTTTATATACCCTGTGGTCGAAAATGACAAATTTTAATTTGAAAAAAGTAAAAATTTTATCAAAAATGAATTACTATTTATATCAAGGAGATATTTTAATTACTACCTTGATCAAAGTATTCTATTGTTGGTTTAAATACACACACACACACACACACATCGACAGAGACATTTAGTCAATGATAAAAATAAATTTTAAGTAAAAAGAGATCGAAATTTATCATTTTTAATTTGAATTTATATTTGAGATTCACTCTTTTATATACCCTGTGGTCGAAAATGACAAATTTTAATTTGAAAAAAGTAAAAAATTTTATCAAAAATGAATTACTATTTATATCAAGGAGATATTTTAATTACTACCTTGATCAAAAGTATTCTATTGTTGGTTTAAATACACACACACACACACACACATCGACAGAGACATTTAGTCAATGATAAAAATAAATTTTAAGTAAAAAGAGATCGAAATTTATCATTTTTAATTTGAATTTATATTTGAGATTCACTCTTTTATATACCCTGTGGTCGAAAATGACAAATTTTAATTTGAAAAAAGTAAAAATTTTATCAAAAATGAATTACTATTTATATCAAGGAGATATTTTAATTACTACCTTGATCAAAAGTATTCTATTGTTGGTTTAAATACACACACACACACACACACACATCGACAGAGACATTTAGTCAATGATAAAAATAAATATTAAGTAAAAAGAGATCGAAATTTATCATTTTTAATTTGAATTTATATTTGAGATTCACTCTTTTATATACCCTGTGGTCGAAAATGACAAATTTTAATTTGAAAAAAGTAAAATTTTATCAAAAATGAATTACTATTTATATCAAGGAGATATTTTAATTACTACCTTGATCAAAAGTATTCTATTGTTGGTTTAAATACACACACACACACACACACATCGACAGAGACATTTAGTCAATGATAAAAATAAATATTAAGTAAAAAAGAGATCGAAATTTATCATTTTTAATTTGAATTTATATTTGAGATTCACTCTTTTATATACCCTGTGGTCGAAAATGACAAATTTTAATTTGAAAAAAGTAAAAATTTTATCAAAAAATGAATTACTATTTATATCAAGGAGATATTTTAATTACTACCTTGATCAAAAGTATTCTATTGTTGGTTTAAATACACACACACACACACACACATCGACAGAGACATTTAGTCAATGATAAAAATAAATATTAAGTAAAAAGAGATCGAAATTTATCATTTTTAATTTGAATTTATATTTGAGATTCACTCTTTTATATACCCTGTGGTCGAAAATGACAAATTTTAATTTGAAAAAAGTAAAAATTTTATCAAAAATGAATTACTATTTATATCAAGGAGATATTTTAATTACTACCTTGATCAAAAGTATTCTATTGTTGGTTTAAATACACACACACACACACACACACATCGACAGAGACATTTAGTCAATGATAAAAATAAATTTTAAGTAAAAAAGAGATCGAAATTTATCATTTTTAATTTGAATTTATATTTGAGATTCACTCTTTTATATACCCTGTGGTCGAAAATGACAAATTTTAATTTGAAAAAAGTAAAAATTTTATCAAAAATGAATTACTATTTATATCAAGGAGATATTTTAATTACTACCTTGATCAAAAGTATTCTATTGTTGGTTTAAATACACACACACACACACACACATCGACAGAGACATTTAGTCAATGATAAAAATAAATTTTAAGTAAAAAGAGATCGAAATTTATCATTTTTAATTTGAATTTATATTTGAGATTCACTCTTTTATATACCCTGTGGTCGAAAATGACAAATTTTTAATTTGAAAAAAGTAAAAATTTTATCAAAAATGAATTACTATTTATATCAAGGAGATATTTTAATTACTACCTTGATCAAAAGTATTCTATTGTTGGTTTAAATACACACACACACACACACACATCGACAGAGACATTTAGTCAATGATAAAAATAAATTTTAAGTAAAAAGAGATCGAAATTTATCATTTTTAATTTGAATTTATATTTGAGATTCACTCTTTTATATACCCTGTGGTCGAAAATGACAAATTTTAATTTGAAAAAAGTAAAAATTTTATCAAAAATGAATTACTATTTATATCAAGGAGATATTTTAATTACTACCTTGATCAAAAGTATTCTATTGTTGGTTTAAATACACACACACACACACACACACATCGACAGAGACATTTAGTCAATGATAAAAATAAATATTAAGTAAAGAGATCGAAATTTATCATTTTTAATTTGAATTTATATTTGAGATTCACTCTTTTATATACCCTGTGGTCGAAAATGACAAATTTTAATTTGAAAAAAGTAAAAATTTTATCAAAAATGAATTACTATTTATATCAAGGAGATATTTTAATTACTACCTTGATCAAAAGTATTCTATTGTTGGTTTAAATACACACACACACACACACACATCGACAGAGACATTTAGTCAATGATAAAAATAAATATTAAGTAAAAAGAGATCGAAATTTATCATTTTTAATTTGAATTTATATTTGAGATTCACTCTTTTATATACCCTGTGGTCGAAAATGACAAATTTTAATTTGAAAAAAGTAAAAATTTTATCAAAAATGAATTACTATTTATATCAAGGAGATATTTTAATTACTACCTTGATCAAAAGTATTCTATTGTTGGTTTAAATACACACACACACACACACACATCGACAGAGACATTTAGTCAATGATAAAAATAAATTTTAAGTAAAAAGAGATCGAAATTTATCATTTTTAATTTGAATTTATATTTGAGATTCACTCTTTTATATACCCTGTGGTCGAAAATGACAAATTTTAATTTGAAAAAGTAAAAATTTTATCAAAAATGAATTACTATTTATATCAAGGAGATATTTTAATTACTACCTTGATCAAAAGTATTCTATTGTTGGTTTAAATACACACACACACACACACACATCGACAGAGACATTTAGTCAATGATAAAAATAAATTTTAAGTAAAAAGAGATCGAAATTTATAATTTTTAATTTGAATTTATATTTGAGATTCACTCTTTTATATACCCTGTGGTCGAAAATGACAAATTTTAATTTGAAAAAAGTAAAAATTTTATCAAAAATGAATTACTATTTATATCAAGGAGATATTTTAATTACTACCTTGATCAAAAGTATTCTATTGTTGGTTTAAATACACACACACACACACACACATCGACAGAGACATTTAGTCAATGATAAAAATAAATATTAAGTAAAGAGATCGAAATTTATCATTTTTAATTTGAATTTATATTTGAGATTCACTCTTTTATATACCCTGTGGTCGAAAATGACAAATTTTAATTTGAAAAAAGTAAAAATTTTATCAAAAATGAATTACTATTTATATCAAGGAGATATTTTAATTACTACCTTGATCAAAAGTATTCTATTGTTGGTTTAAATACACACACACACACACACACATCGACAGAGACATTTAGTCAATGATAAAAATAAATTTTAAGTAAAAAGAGATCGAAATTTATCATTTTTAATTTGAATTTATATTTGAGATTCACTCTTTTATATACCCTGTGGTCGAAAATGACAAATTTTAATTTGAAAAAAGTAAAAATTTTATCAAAAATGAATTACTATTTATATCAAGGAGATATTTTAATTACTACCTTGATCAAAAAGTATTCTATTGTTGGTTTAAATACACACACACACACACACACATCGACAGAGACATTTAGTCAATGATAAAAATAAATATTAAGTAAAAAGAGATCGAAATTTATCATTTTTAATTTGAATTTATATTTGAGATTCACTCTTTTATATACCCTGTGGTCGAAAATGACAAATTTTAATTTGAAAAAAGTAAAATTTTATCAAAAATGAATTACTATTTATATCAAGGAGATATTTTAATTACTACCTTGATCAAAAGTATTCTATTGTTGGTTTAAATACACACACACACACACACACATCGACAGAGACATTTAGTCAATGATAAAAATAAATTTTAAGTAAAAAAGAGATCGAAATTTATAATTTTTAATTTGAATTTATATTTGAGATTCACTCTTTTATATACCCTGTGGTCGAAAATGACAAATTTTAATTTGAAAAAAGTAAAAATTTTATCAAAAATGAATTACTATTTATATCAAGGAGATATTTTAATTACTACCTTGATCAAAAGTATTCTATTGTTGGTTTAAATACACACACACACACACACACATCGACAGAGACATTTAGTCAATGATAAAAATAAATTTTAAGTAAAAAAGAGATCGAAATTTATCATTTTTAATTTGAATTTATATTTGAGATTCACTCTTTTATATACCCTGTGGTCGAAAATGACAAATTTTAATTTGAAAAAGTAAAAATTTTATCAAAAATGAATTACTATTTATATCAAGGAGATATTTTAATTACTACCTTGATCAAAAGTATTCTATTGTTGGTTTAAATACACACACACACACACACACATCGACAGAGACATTTAGTCAATGATAAAAATAAATTTTAAGTAAAAAGAGATCGAAATTTATCATTTTTAATTTGAATTTATATTTGAGATTCACTCTTTTATATACCCTGTGGTCGAAAATGACAAATTTTAATTTGAAAAAAGTAAAAATTTTATCAAAAATGAATTACTATTTATATCAAGGAGATATTTTAATTACTACCTTGATCAAAAGTATTCTATTGTTGGTTTAAATACACACACACACACACACACATCGACAGAGACATTTAGTCAATGATAAAAATAAATATTAAGTAAAAAGAGATCGAAATTTATCATTTTTAATTTGAATTTATATTTGAGATTCACTCTTTTATATACCCTGTGGTCGAAAATGACAAATTTTAATTTGAAAAAAGTAAAAATTTTATCAAAAATGAATTACTATTTATATCAAGGAGATATTTTAATTACTACCTTGATCAAAAGTATTCTGAAATTTATCATTTTTAATTTGAATTTATATTTGAGATTCACTCTTTTATATACCCTGTGGTCGAAAATGACAAATTTTAATTTGAAAAAAAGTAAAAATTTTATCAAAAATGAATTACTATTTATATCAAGGAGATATTTTAATTACTACCTTGATCAAAAGTATTCTATTGTTGGTTTAAATACACACACACACACACACACATCGACAGAGACATTTAGTCAATGATAAAAATAAATATTAAGTAAAAAGAGATCGAAATTTATCATTTTTAATTTGAATTTATATTTGAGATTCACTCTTTTATATACCCTGTGGTCGAAAATGACAAATTTTAATTTGAAAAAAGTAAAATTTTATCAAAAATGAATTACTATTTATATCAAGGAGATATTTTAATTACTACCTTGATCAAAAGTATTCTATTGTTGGTTTAAATACACACACACACACACACACATCGACAGAGACATTTAGTCAATGATAAAAATAAATATTAAGTAAAAAGAGATCGAAATTTATCATTTTTAATTTGAATTTATATTTGAGATTCACTCTTTTATATACCCTGTGGTCGAAAATGACAAATTTTAATTTGAAAAAAGTAAAAATTTTATCAAAAATGAATTACTATTTATATCAAGGAGATATTTTAATTACTACCTTGATCAAAAGTATTCTATTGTTGGTTTAAATACACACACACACACACACACATCGACAGAGACATTTAGTCAATGATAAAAATAAATTTTAAGTAAAAAGAGATCGAAATTTATCATTTTTAATTTGAATTTATATTTGAGATTCACTCTTTTATATACCCTGTGGTCGAAAATGACAAATTTTAATTTGAAAAAAGTAAAAATTTTATCAAAAATGAATTACTATTTATATCAAGGAGATATTTTAATTACTACCTTGATCAAAAGTATTCTATTGTTGGTTTAAATACACACACACACACACACACATCGACAGAGACATTTAGTCAATGATAAAAATAAATATTAAGTAAAAAGAGATCGAAATTTATCATTTTTAATTTGAATTTATATTTGAGATTCACTCTTTTATATACCCTGTGGTCGAAAATGACAAATTTTAATTTGAAAAAAGTAAAAATTTTATCAAAAATGAATTACTATTTATATCAAGGAGATATTTTAATTACTACCTTGATCAAAAGTATTCTATTGTTGGTTTAAATACACACACACACACACACACACATCGACAGAGACATTTAGTCAATGATAAAAATAAATATTAAGTAAAAAGAGATCGAAATTTATCATTTTTAATTTGAATTTATATTTGAGATTCACTCTTTTATATACCCTGTGGTCGAAAATGACAAATTTTAATTTGAAAAAAGTAAAAATTTTATCAAAAATGAATTACTATTTATATCAAGGAGATATTTTAATTACTACCTTGATCAAAAGTATTCTATTGTTGGTTTAAATACACACACACACACACACACATCGACAGAGACATTTAGTCAATGATAAAAATAAATATTAAGTAAAAAGAGATCGAAATTTATAATTTTTAATTTGAATTTATATTTGAGATTCACTCTTTTATATACCCTGTGGTCGAAAATGACAAATTTTAATTTGAAAAAAAGTAAAAATTTTATCAAAAAATGAATTACTATTTATATCAAGGAGATATTTTAATTACTACCTTGATCAAAAGTATTCTATTGTTGGTTTAAATACACACACACACACACACACATCGACAGAGACATTTAGTCAATGATAAAAATAAATTTTAAGTAAAAAGAGATCGAAATTTATCATTTTTAATTTGAATTTATATTTGAGATTCACTCTTTTATATACCCTGTGGTCGAAAATGACAAATTTTAATTTGAAAAAAGTAAAAATTTTATCAAAAATGAATTACTATTTATATCAAGGAGATATTTTAATTACTACCTTGATCAAAAGTATTCTATTGTTGGTTTAAATACACACACACACACACACACACATCGACAGAGACATTTAGTCAATGATAAAAATAAATTTTAAGTAAAAAGAGATCGAAATTTATCATTTTTAATTTGAATTTATATTTGAGATTCACTCTTTTATATACCCTGTGGTCGAAAATGACAAATTTTAATTTGAAAAAAGTAAAAATTTTATCAAAAATGAATTACTATTTATATCAAGGAGATATTTTAATTACTACCTTGATCAAAAGTATTCTATTGTTGGTTTAAATACACACACACACACACACACATCGACAGAGACATTTAGTCAATGATAAAAATAAATATTAAGTAAAAAGAGATCGAAATTTATCATTTTTAATTTGAATTTATATTTGAGATTCACTCTTTTATATACCCTGTGGTCGAAAATGACAAATTTTAATTTGAAAAAAGTAAAATTTTATCAAAAATGAATTACTATTTATATCAAGGAGATATTTTAATTACTACCTTGATCAAAAGTATTCTATTGTTGGTTTAAATACACACACACACACACACACATCGACAGAGACATTTAGTCAATGATAAAAATAAATATTAAGTAAAAAGAGATCGAAATTTATCATTTTTAATTTGAATTTATATTTGAGATTCACTCTTTTATATACCCTGTGGTCGAAAATGACAAATTTTAATTTGAAAAAAGTAAAAATTTTATCAAAAATGAATTACTATTTATATCAAGGAGATATTTTAATTACTACCTTGATCAAAAGTATTCTATTGTTGGTTTAAATACACACACACACACACACACATCGACAGAGACATTTAGTCAATGATAAAAATAAATTTTAAGTAAAAAGAGATCGAAATTTATCATTTTTAATTTGAATTTATATTTGAGATTCACTCTTTTATATACCCTGTGGTCGAAAATGACAAATTTTAATTTGAAAAAAGTAAAAATTTTATCAAAAATGAATTACTATTTATATCAAGGAGATATTTTAATTACTACCTTGATCAAAAGTATTCTATTGTTGGTTTAAATACACACACACACACACACACATCGACAGAGACATTTAGTCAATGATAAAAATAAATATTAAGTAAAAAGAGATCGAAATTTATCATTTTTAATTTGAATTTATATTTGAGATTCACTCTTTTATATACCCTGTGGTCGAAAATGACAAATTTTAATTTGAAAAAAGTAAAAATTTTATCAAAAAATGAATTACTATTTATATCAAGGAGATATTTTAATTACTACCTTGATCAAAAGTATTCTATTGTTGGTTTAAATACACACACACACACACACACATCGACAGAGACATTTAGTCAATGATAAAAATAAATATTAAGTAAAAAGAGATCGAAATTTATCATTTTTAATTTGAATTTATATTTGAGATTCACTCTTTTATATACCCTGTGGTCGAAAATGACAAATTTTAATTTGAAAAAAGTAAAAATTTTATCAAAAATGAATTACTATTTATATCAAGGAGATATTTTAATTACTACCTTGATCAAAGTATTCTATTGTTGGTTTAAATACACACACACACACACACACATCGACAGAGACATTTAGTCAATGATAAAAATAAATTTTAAGTAAAAAGAGATCGAAATTTATCATTTTTAATTTGAATTTATATTTGAGATTCACTCTTTTATATACCCTGTGGTCGAAAATGACAAATTTTAATTTGAAAAAAGTAAAAATTTTATCAAAAATGAATTACTATTTATATCAAGGAGATATTTTAATTACTACCTTGATCAAAAGTATTCTATTGTTGGTTTAAATACACACACACACACACACACATCGACAGAGACATTTAGTCAATGATAAAAATAAATATTAAGTAAAAAGAGATCGAAATTTATCATTTTTAATTTGAATTTATATTTGAGATTCACTCTTTTATATACCCTGTGGTCGAAAATGACAAATTTTAATTTGAAAAAAGTAAAAATTTTATCAAAAATGAATTACTATTTATATCAAGGAGATATTTTAATTACTACCTTGATCAAAAGTATTCTATTGTTGGTTTAAATACACACACACACACACACACACATCGACAGAGACATTTAGTCAATGATAAAAATAAATATTAAGTAAAAAGAGATCGAAATTTATCATTTTTAATTTGAATTTATATTTGAGATTCACTCTTTTATATACCCTGTGGTCGAAAATGACAAATTTTAATTTGAAAAAAGTAAAAATTTTATCAAAAATGAATTACTATTTATATCAAGGAGATATTTTAATTACTACCTTGATCAAAAGTATTCTATTGTTGGTTTAAATACACACACACACACACACACATCGACAGAGACATTTAGTCAATGATAAAAATAAATTTTAAGTAAAAAGAGATCAGAAATTTATCATTTTTAATTTGAATTTATATTTGAGATTCACTCTTTTATATACCCTGTGGTCGAAAATGACAAATTTTAATTTGAAAAAAGTAAAAATTTTATCAAAAATGAATTACTATTTATATCAAGGAGATATTTTAATTACTACCTTGATCAAAAGTATTCTATTGTTGGTTTAAATACACACACACACACACACACACATCGACAGAGACATTTAGTCAATGATAAAAATAAATTTTAAGTAAAAAGAGATCGAAATTTATCATTTTTAATTTGAATTTATATTTGAGATTCACTCTTTTATATACCCTGTGGTCGAAAATGACAAATTTTAATTTGAAAAAGTAAAAATTTTATCAAAAATGAATTACTATTTATATCAAGGAGATATTTTAATTACTACCTTGATCAAAAGTATTCTATTGTTGGTTTAAATCACACACACACACACACACACATCGACAGAGACATTTAGTCAATGATAAAAATAAATTTTAAGTAAAAAGAGATCGAAATTTATCATTTTTAATTTGAATTTATATTTGAGATTCACTCTTTTATATACCCTGTGGTCGAAAATGACAAATTTTAATTTGAAAAAAGTAAAAATTTTATCAAAAATGAATTACTATTTATATCAAGGAGATATTTTAATTACTACCTTGATCAAAAGTATTCTATTGTTGGTTTAAATACACACACACACACACACACATCGACAGAGACATTTAGTCAATGATAAAAATAAATTTTAAGTAAAAAGAGATCGAAATTTATCATTTTTAATTTGAATTTATATTTGAGATTCACTCTTTTATATACCCTGTGGTCGAAAATGACAAATTTTAATTTGAAAAAAGTAAAAATTTTATCAAAAATGAATTACTATTTATATCAAGGAGATATTTTAATTACTACCTTGATCAAAAAGTATTCTATTGTTGGTTTAAATACACACACACACACACACACATCGACAGAGACATTTAGTCAATGATAAAAATAAATATTAAGTAAAAAGAGATCGAAATTTATCATTTTTAATTTGAATTTATATTTGAGATTCACTCTTTTATATACCCTGTGGTCGAAAATGACAAATTTTAATTTGAAAAAAGTAAAAATTTTATCAAAAATGAATTACTATTTATATCAAGGAGATATTTTAATTACTACCTTGATCAAAAGTATTCTATTGTTGGTTTAAATACACACACACACACACACACATCGACAGAGACATTTAGTCAATGATAAAAATAAATATTAAGTAAAGAGATCGAAATTTATCATTTTTAATTTGAATTTATATTTGAGATTCACTCTTTTATATACCCTGTGGTCGAAAATGACAAATTTTAATTTGAAAAAAGTAAAAATTTTATCAAAAATGAATTACTATTTATATCAAGGAGATATTTTAATTACTACCTTGATCAAAAGTATTCTATTGTTGGTTTAAATACACACACACACACACACACATCGACAGAGACATTTAGTCAATGATAAAAATAAATTTTAAGTAAAAAGAGATCGAAATTTATCATTTTTAATTTGAATTTATATTTGAGATTCACTCTTTTATATACCCTGTGGTCGAAAATGACAAATTTTAATTTGAAAAAGTAAAAATTTTATCAAAAATGAATTACTATTTATATCAAGGAGATATTTTAATTACTACCTTGATCAAAAGTATTCTATTGTTGGTTTAAATACACACACACACACACACACATCGACAGAGACATTTAGTCAATGATAAAAATAAATATTAAGTAAAAAAGAGATCGAAATTTATCATTTTTAATTTGAATTTATATTTGAGATTCACTCTTTTATATACCCTGTGGTCGAAAATGACAAATTTTAATTTGAAAAAAGTAAAAATTTTATCAAAAATGAATTACTATTTATATCAAGGAGATATTTTAATTACTACCTTGATCAAAAGTATTCTATTGTTGGTTTAAATACACACACACACACACACACATCGACAGAGACATTTAGTCAATGATAAAAATAAATATTAAGTAAAAAAGAGATCGAAATTTATCATTTTTAATTTGAATTTATATTTGAGATTCACTCTTTTATATACCCTGTGGTCGAAAATGACAAATTTTAATTTGAAAAAAAGTAAAAATTTTATCAAAAATGAATTACTATTTATATCAAGGAGATATTTTAATTACTACCTTGATCAAAAGTATTCTATTGTTGGTTTAAATACACACACACACACACACACATCGACAGAGACATTTAGTCAATGATAAAAATAAATTTTAAGTAAAAGAGATCGAAATTTATCATTTTTAATTTGAATTTATATTTGAGATTCACTCTTTTATATACCCTGTGGTCGAAAATGACAAATTTTAATTTGAAAAAAGTAAAAATTTTATCAAAAATGAATTACTATTTATATCAAGGAGATATTTTAATTACTACCTTGATCAAAAGTATTCTATTGTTGGTTTAAATACACACACACACACACACACATCGACAGAGACATTTAGTCAATGATAAAAAATAAATATTAAGTAAAAAGAGATCGAAATTTATCATTTTTAATTTGAATTTATATTTGAGATTCACTCTTTTATATACCCTGTGGTCGAAAATGACAAATTTTAATTTGAAAAAAGTAAAAATTTTATCAAAAATGAATTACTATTTATATCAAGGAGATATTTTAATTACTACCTTGATCAAAAGTATTCTATTGTTGGTTTAAATACACACACACACACACACACATCGACAGAGACATTTAGTCAATGATAAAAATAAATATTAAGTAAAAAGAGATCGAAATTTATCATTTTTAATTTGAATTTATATTTGAGATTCACTCTTTTATATACCCTGTGGTCGAAAATGACAAATTTTAATTTGAAAAAGTAAAAATTTTATCAAAAATGAATTACTATTTATATCAAGGAGATATTTTAATTACTACCTTGATCAAAAGTATTCTATTGTTGGTTTAAATACACACACACACACACACACATCGACAGAGACATTTAGTCAATGATAAAAATAAATTTTAAGTAAAAAGAGATCGAAATTTATAATTTTTAATTTGAATTTATATTTGAGATTCACTCTTTTATATACCCTGTGGTCGAAAATGACAAATTTTAATTTGAAAAAAGTAAAAATTTTATCAAAAATGAATTACTATTTATATCAAGGAGATATTTTAATTACTACCTTGATCAAAAGTATTCTATTGTTGGTTTAAATACACACACACACACACACACATCGACAGAGACATTTAGTCAATGATAAAAATAAATTTTAAGTAAAAAGAGATCGAAATTTATCATTTTTAATTTGAATTTATATTTGAGATTCACTCTTTTATATACCCTGTGGTCGAAAATGACAAATTTTAATTTGAAAAAAGTAAAAATTTTATCAAAAATGAATTACTATTTATATCAAGGAGATATTTTAATTACTACCTTGATCAAAAGTATTCTATTGTTGGTTTAAATACACACACACACACACACACACATCGACAGAGACATTTAGTCAATGATAAAAATAAATTTTAAGTAAAAAGAGATCGAAATTTATCATTTTTAATTTGAATTTATATTTGAGATTCACTCTTTTATATACCCTGTGGTCGAAAATGACAAATTTTAATTTGAAAAAAGTAAAAATTTTATCAAAAATGAATTACTATTTATATCAAGGAGATATTTTAATTACTACCTTGATCAAAAGTATTCTATTGTTGGTTTAAATACACACACACACACACACACACATCGACAGAGACATTTAGTCAATGATAAAAATAAATATTAAGTAAAAAGAGATCGAAATTTATCATTTTTAATTTGAATTTATATTTGAGATTCACTCTTTTATATACCCTGTGGTCGAAAATGACAAATTTTAATTTGAAAAAAGTAAAAATTTTATCAAAAATGAATTACTATTTATATCAAGGAGATATTTTAATTACTACCTTGATCAAAAGTATTCTATTGTTGGTTTAAATACACACACACACACACACACATCGACAGAGACATTTAGTCAATGATAAAAATAAATATTAAGTAAAAAGAGATCGAAATTTATCATTTTTAATTTGAATTTATATTTGAGATTCACTCTTTTATATACCCTGTGGTCGAAAATGACAAATTTTAATTTGAAAAAAAGTAAAAATTTTATCAAAAATGAATTACTATTTATATCAAGGAGATATTTTAATTACTACCTTGATCAAAAGTATTCTATTGTTGGTTTAAATACACACACACACACACACACACATCGACAGAGACATTTAGTCAATGATAAAAATAAATTTTAAGTAAAAAGAGATCGAAATTTATCATTTTTAATTTGAATTTATATTTGAGATTCACTCTTTTATATACCCTGTGGTCGAAAATGACAAATTTTAATTTGAAAAAAGTAAAATTTTATCAAAAATGAATTACTATTTATATCAAGGAGATATTTTAATTACTACCTTGATCAAAAGTATTCTATTGTTGGTTTAAATACACACACACACACACACACATCGACAGAGACATTTAGTCAATGATAAAAATAAATATTAAGTAAAAAGAGATCGAAATTTATCATTTTTAATTTGAATTTATATTTGAGATTCACTCTTTTATATACCCTGTGGTCGAAAATGACAAATTTTAATTTGAAAAAAGTAAAAATTTTATCAAAAATGAATTACTATTTATATCAAGGAGATATTTTAATTACTACCTTGATCAAAAGTATTCTATTGTTGGTTTAAATACACACACACACACACACACATCGACAGAGACATTTAGTCAATGATAAAAATAAATATTAAGTAAAAAGAGATCGAAATTTATCATTTTTAATTTGAATTTATATTTGAGATTCACTCTTTTATATACCCTGTGGTCGAAAATGACAAATTTTAATTTGAAAAAAGTAAAAATTTTATCAAAAATGAATTACTATTTATATCAAGGAGATATTTTAATTACTACCTTGATCAAAAGTATTCTATTGTTGGTTTAAATACACACACACACACACACACACACATCGACAGAGACATTTAGTCAATGATAAAAATAAATATTAAGTAAAAAGAGATCGAAATTTATCATTTTTAATTTGAATTTATATTTGAGATTCACTCTTTTATATACCCTGTGGTCGAAAATGACAAATTTTAATTTGAAAAAAGTAAAAATTTTATCAAAAATGAATTACTATTTATATCAAGGAGATATTTCAATTACTACCTTGATCAAAAGTATTCTATTGCTGGTTTAAATACACACACACACACACACACATCGACAGAGACATTTAGTCAATGATAAAAATAAATATTAAGTAAAAAGAGATCGAAATTTATCATTTTTAATTTGAATTTATATTTGAGATTCACTCTTTTATATACCCTGTGGTCGAAAATGACAAATTTTAATTTGAAAAAAGTAAAAATTTTATCAAAAATGAATTACTATTTATATCAAGGAGATATTTTAATTACTACCTTGATCAAAAGTATTCTATTGTTGGTTTAAATACACACACACACACACACACACATCGACAGAGACATTTAGTCAATGATAAAAATAAATATTAAGTAAAAAGAGATCGAAATTTATCATTTTTAATTTGAATTTATATTTGAGATTCACTCTTTTATATACCCTGTGGTCGAAAATGACAAATTTTAATTTGAAAAAAAGTAAAAATTTTATCAAAAATGAATTACTATTTATATCAAGGAGATATTTTAATTACTACCTTGATCAAAAGTATTCTATTGTTGGTTTAAATACACACACACACACACACACATCGACAGAGACATTTAGTCAATGATAAAAATAAATTTTAAGTAAAAAGAGATCGAAATTTATCATTTTTAATTTGAATTTATATTTGAGATTCACTCTTTTATATACCCTGTGGTCGAAAATGACAAATTTTAATTTGAAAAAGTAAAAATTTTATCAAAAATGAATTACTATTTATATCAAGGAGATATTTTAATTACTACCTTGATCAAAAGTATTCTATTGTTGGTTTAAATACACACACACACACACACACATCGACAGAGACATTTAGTCAATGATAAAAATAAATTTTAAGTAAAGAGATCGAAATTTATCATTTTTAATTTGAATTTATATTTGAGATTCACTCTTTTATATACCCTGTGGTCGAAAATGACAAATTTTAATTTGAAAAAAGTAAAAATTTTATCAAAAATGAATTACTATTTATATCAAGGAGATATTTTAATTACTACCTTGATCAAAAGTATTCTATTGTTGGTTTAAATACACACACACACACACACACATCGACAGAGACATTTAGTCAATGATAAAAATAAATTTTAAGTAAAAAGAGATCGAAATTTATCATTTTTAATTTGAATTTATATTTGAGATTCACTCTTTTATATACCCTGTGGTCGAAAATGACAAATTTTAATTTGAAAAAAGTAAAAATTTTATCAAAAATGAATTACTATTTATATCAAGGAGATATTTTAATTACTACCTTGATCAAAAGTATTCTATTGTTGGTTTAAATACACACACACACACACACACATCGACAGAGACATTTAGTCAATGATAAAAATAAATTTTAAGTAAAAAGAGATCGAAATTTATCATTTTTAATTTGAATTTATATTTGAGATTCACTCTTTTATATACCCTGTGGTCGAAAATGACAAATTTTAATTTGAAAAAAAGTAAAAATTTTATCAAAAATGAATTACTATTTATATCAAGGAGATATTTTAATTACTACCTTGATCAAAAGTATTCTATTGTTGGTTTAAATACACACACACACACACACACATCGACAGAGACATTTAGTCAATGATAAAAATAAATTTTAAGTAAAAAGAGATCGAAATTTATCATTTTTAATTTGAATTTATATTTGAGATTCACTCTTTTATATACCCTGTGGTCGAAAATGACAAATTTTAATTTGAAAAAAGTAAAAATTTTATCAAAAATGAATTACTATTTATATCAAGGAGATATTTTAATTACTACCTTGATCAAAAGTATTCTATTGTTGGTTTAAATACACACACACACACACACACACATCGACAGAGACATTTAGTCAATGATAAAAATAAATATTAAGTAAAAAGAGATCGAAATTTATCATTTTTAATTTGAATTTATATTTGAGATTCACTCTTTTATATACCCTGTGGTCGAAAATGACAAATTTTAATTTGAAAAAAGTAAAATTTTATCAAAAATGAATTACTATTTATATCAAGGAGATATTTTAATTACTACCTTGATCAAAAGTATTCTATTGTTGGTTTAAATACACACACACACACACACACATCGACAGAGACATTTAGTCAATGATAAAAATAAATATTAAGTAAAAAGAGATCGAAATTTATCATTTTTAATTTGAATTTATATTTGAGATTCACTCTTTTATATACCCTGTGGTCGAAAATGACAAATTTTAATTTGAAAAAAGTAAAAATTTTATCAAAAATGAATTACTATTTATATCAAGGAGATATTTTAATTACTACCTTGATCAAAAGTATTCTATTGTTGGTTTAAATACACACACACACACACACACATCGACAGAGACATTTAGTCAATGATAAAAATAAATTTTAAGTAAAAAGAGATCGAAATTTATAATTTTTAATTTGAATTTATATTTGAGATTCACTCTTTTATATACCCTGTGGTCGAAAATGACAAATTTTAATTTGAAAAAAGTAAAAATTTTATCAAAAATGAATTACTATTTATATCAAGGAGATATTTTAATTACTACCTTGATCAAAAGTATTCTATTGTTGGTTTAAATACACACACACACACACACACATCGACAGAGACATTTAGTCAATGATAAAAATAAATTTTAAGTAAAAAGAGATCGAAATTTATCATTTTTAATTTGAATTTATATTTGAGATTCACTCTTTTATATACCCTGTGGTCGAAAATGACAAATTTTAATTTGAAAAAAGTAAAAATTTTATCAAAAATGAATTACTATTTATATCAAGGAGATATTTTAATTACTACCTTGATCAAAAGTATTCTATTGTTGGTTTAAATACACACACACACACACACACATCGACAGAGACATTTAGTCAATGATAAAAATAAATTTTAAGTAAAAAGAGATCGAAATTTATCATTTTAATTTGAATTTATATTTGAGATTCACTCTTTTATATACCCTGTGGTCGAAAATGACAAATTTTAATTTGAAAAAAGTAAAAATTTTATCAAAAATGAATTACTATTTATATCAAGGAGATATTTTAATTACTACCTTGATCAAAAGTATTCTATTGTTGGTTTAAATACACACACACACACACACACATCGACAGAGACATTTAGTCAATGATAAAAATAAATTTTAAGTAAAAAGAGATCGAAATTTATCATTTTTAATTTGAATTTATATTTGAGATTCACTCTTTTATATACCCTGTGGTCGAAAATGACAAATTTTAATTTGAAAAAGTAAAAATTTTATCAAAAATGAATTACTATTTATATCAAGGAGATATTTTAATTACTACCTTGATCAAAAGTATTCTATTGTTGGTTTAAATACACACACACACACACACACATCGACAGAGACATTTAGTCAATGATAAAAATAAATTTTAAGTAAAAAGAGATCGAAATTTATCATTTTTAATTTGAATTTATATTTGAGATTCACTCTTTTTATATACCCTGTGGTCGAAAATGACAAATTTTAATTTGAAAAAAGTAAAAATTTTATCAAAAATGAATTACTATTTATATCAAGGAGATATTTTAATTACTACCTTGATCAAAAGTATTCTAATGTTGGTTTAAATACACACACACACACACACACACATCGACAGAGACATTTAGTCAATGACTACCTTGATCAAAAGTATTCTATTGTTGGTTTAAATACACACACACACACACACACATCGACAGAGACATTTAGTCAATGATAAAAATAAATTTTAAGTAAAAAGAGATCGAAATTTATAATTTTTAATTTGAATTTATATTTGAGATTCACTCTTTTATATACCCTGTGGTCGAAAATGACAAATTTTAATTTGAAAAAAGTAAAAATTTTATCAAAAATGAATTACTATTTATATCAAGGAGATATTTTAATTACTACCTTGATCAAAAGTATTCTATTGTTGGTTTAAATACACACACACACACACACACATCGACAGAGACATTTAGTCAATGATAAAAATAAATTTTAAGTAAAAAGAGATCGAAATTTATCATTTTTAATTTGAATTTATATTTGAGATTCACTCTTTTATATACCCTGTGGTCGAAAATGACAAATTTTAATTTGAAAAAAAGTAAAAATTTTATCAAAAATGAATTACTATTTATATCAAGGAGATATTTTAATTACTACCTTGATCAAAAGTATTCTATTGTTGGTTTAAATACACACACACACACACACACATCGACAGAGACATTTAGTCAATGATAAAAATAAATTTTAAGTAAAAAGAGATCGAAATTTATCATTTTTAATTTGAATTTATATTTGAGATTCACTCTTTTATATACCCTGTGGTCGAAAATGACAAATTTTAATTTGAAAAAAAGTAAAAATTTTATCAAAAATGAATTACTATTTATATCAAGGAGATATTTTAATTACTACCTTGATCAAAAGTATTCTATTGTTGGTTTAAATACACACACACACACACACACATCGACAGAGACATTTAGTCAATGATAAAAATAAATATTAAGTAAAAAGAGATCGAAATTTATCATTTTTAATTTGAATTTATATTTGAGATTCACTCTTTTATATACCCTGTGGTCGAAAATGACAAATTTTAATTTGAAAAAAGTAAAAATTTTATCAAAAATGAATTACTATTTATATCAAGGAGATATTTTAATTACTACCTTGATCAAAAGTATTCTATTGTTGGTTTAAATACACACACACACACACACACATCGACAGAGACATTTAGTCAATGATAAAAATAAATTTTAAGTAAAAAAGAGATCGAAATTTATCATTTTTAATTTGAATTTATATTTGAGATTCACTCTTTTATATACCCTGTGGTCGAAAATGACAAATTTTAATTTGAAAAAAGTAAAAATTTTATCAAAAATGAATTACTATTTATATCAAGGAGATATTTTAATTACTACCTTGATCAAAAGTATTCTATTGTTGGTTTAAATACACACACACACACACACACATCGACAGAGACATTTAGTCAATGATAAAAATAAATATTAAGTAAAAAGAGATCGAAATTTATCATTTTTTAATTTGAATTTATATTTGAGATTCACTCTTTTATATACCCTGTGGTCGAAAATGACAAATTTTAATTTGAAAAAAGTAAAAATTTTATCAAAAATGAATTACTATTTATATCAAGGAGATATTTTAATTACTACCTTGATCAAAAGTATTCTATTGTTGGTTTAAATACACACACACACACACACACATCGACAGAGACATTTAGTCAATGATAAAAATAAATTTTAAGTAAAAAAGAGATCGAAATTTATCATTTTTAATTTGAATTTATATTTGAGATTCACTCTTTTATATACCCTGTGGTCGAAAATGACAAATTTTAATTTGAAAAAAGTAAAAATTTTATCAAAAAATGAATTACTATTTATATCAAGGAGATATTTTAATTACTACCTTGATCAAAAGTATTCTATTGTTGGTTTAAATACACACACACACACACACATCGACAGAGACATTTAGTCAATGATAAAAATAAATTTTAAGTAAAAAGAGATCGAAATTTATCATTTTTAATTTGAATTTATATTTGAGATTCACTCTTTTATATACCCTGTGGTCGAAAATGACAAATTTTAATTTGAAAAAAGTAAAAATTTTATCAAAAATGAATTACTATTTATATCAAGGAGATATTTTAATTACTACCTTGATCAAAAGTATTCTATTGTTGGTTTAAATACACACACACACACACACACACATCGACAGAGACATTTAGTCAATGATAAAAATAAATATTAAGTAAAAAAGAGATCGAAATTTATCATTTTTAATTTGAATTTATATTTGAGATTCACTCTTTTATATACCCTGTGGTCGAAAATGACAAATTTTAATTTGAAAAAAGTAAAAATTTTATCAAAAATGAATTACTATTTATATCAAGGAGATATTTTAATTACTACCTTGATCAAAAGTATTCTATTGTTGGTTTAAATACACACACACACACACACACACATCGACAGAGACATTTAGTCAATGATAAAAATAAATATTAAGTAAAAAGAGATCGAAATTTATCATTTTTAATTTGAATTTATATTTGAGATTCACTCTTTTTATATACCCTGTGGTCGAAAATGACAAATTTTAATTTGAAAAAAGTAAAAATTTTATCAAAAATGAATTACTATTTATATCAAGGAGATATTTTAATTACTACCTTGATCAAAAAGTATTCTATTGTTGGTTTAAATACACACACACACACACACACATCGACAGAGACATTTAGTCAATGATAAAAATAAATATTAAGTAAAAAGAGATCGAAATTTATCATTTTTAATTTGAATTTATATTTGAGATTCACTCTTTTATATACCCTGTGGTCGAAAATGACAAATTTTAATTTGAAAAAAAGTAAAAATTTTATCAAAAATGAATTACTATTTATATCAAGGAGATATTTTAATTACTACCTTGATCAAAAGTATTCTATTGTTGGTTTAAATACACACACACACACACACACACTCGACAGAGACATTTAGTCAATGATAAAAATAAATATTAAGTAAAAAGAGATCGAAATTTATCATTTTTAATTTGAATTTATATTTGAGATTCACTCTTTTATATACCCTGTGGTCGAAAATGACAAATTTTAATTTGAAAAAAGTAAAAATTTTATCAAAAATGAATTACTATTTATATCAAGGAGATATTTTAATTACTACCTTGATCAAAAGTATTCTATTGTTGGTTTAAATACACACACACACACACACACATCGACAGAGACATTTAGTCAATGATAAAAATAAATTTTAAGTAAAAAGAGATCCGAAATTTATCATTTTTAATTTGAATTTATATTTGAGATTCACTCTTTTATATACCCTGTGGTCGAAAATGACAAATTTTAATTTGAAAAAAAGTAAAAATTTTATCAAAAATGAATTACTATTTATATCAAGGAGATATTTTAATTACTACCTTGATCAAAAGTATTCTATTGTTGGTTTAAATACACACACACACACACACACACATCGACAGAGACATTTAGTCAATGATAAAAATAAATTTTAAGTAAAAAGAGATCGAAATTTATCATTTTTAATTTGAATTTATATTTGAGATTCACTCTTTTATATACCCTGTGGTCGAAAATGACAAATTTTAATTTGAAAAAAGTAAAAATTTTATCAAAAATGAATTACTATTTATATCAAGGAGATATTTTAATTACTACCTTGATCAAAAGTATTCTATTGTTGGTTTAAATACACACACACACACACACACATCGACAGAGACATTTAGTCAATGATAAAAATAAATTTTAAGTAAAAAGAGATCGAGAATTTATCATTTTTAATTTGAATTTATATTTGAGATTCACTACTTTTATATACCCTGTGGTCGAAAATGACAAATTTTTAATTTGAAAAAAGTAAAAATTTTATCAAAAATGAATTACTATTTATATCAAGGAGATATTTTAATTACTACCTTGATCAAAAGTATTCTATTGTTGGCTTAAATACACACACACACACACACACATCGACAGAGACATTTAGTCAATTGGAATTATAAATTCCTGTGAATCAGAGGAAAGTCTTCTGTTTTTTAAATAAAATAATTTTTAATTATTTCTAGAGACTATAGTTTCAGAAGGCATTGCCTATCATCAGTCTATCACAAATATTTCGAAGCATTTAGTTATTACAAATTGATTACAAATTAGAATTTTTTTTTTTTACACATTCCTAATCTCCCAAGAGGAAACATGGAAAAGAAAAAAACATTATATATTTTTCAAAATTTGCAATGCATAAATCTTAATTTGTAACTAATTTGTAACTAAATACTGAAATATTTGTGATAGACTGATGATAAGGCAATGCCTTCGAAACTATAGTCTCTAGAAATAATTAAAAATTATTTTATTTAAAAAACAGAAGACTCTCTCATTTTATTTGTTAACCTTCCAATTTAGTCATATTTTTTAAATATTTATTTCTCTATAAAATAAACAAAGAGCTATCAAATTGGCCATTTTTAGCTGATTTTTGTACCTGTTGACTTTACAAATGGCTTAATCTAAAATTATAAAAAAATCTAGATTCCCTCATGTCTTTCCTTATCAATGTCAAATAAAACTAATTTGATATCTCAAGTATTTTAGAATTTATAAGGTAAGGAACCCTCGGTTTGCGTGTACGACTCGCACTTAGCCGGCTTATTTTTTAATTTTCCAATCGATAGTTTTATTTGACCCCCCCCCACCCCCAAAAAAAAATATATCGAAAACTTTTCTTTTACCATGTATGGACCTTTTAGAGGTGTCAGACCATATCAATTTTTAACGACTAGATCTAAAAGAGAGCTGAAACGTCTGGGATCTAGAATAATTTAGTTAAAATTCTTTCTGATTTTTTTCTCCTTTTTTTCAGACGTCTGCTGAGTTTGGTTAATGAGTAGAAATTTCTACTTTATTCATCAACTACTACTCAACGTTTGCCGACCAACACACGCTCCAATACAGGTAGGATGCATTTAATTAGAAGCCAATTATGTTTTCAATTTTTTTATAATACCTACTAAAGAATATTAAAAAACTGAATGTGTTAAAAAAACTAGCTTTGGCATGATCAACTGCCCTATTTCGAATTATATATCATATTTAAAAAATAGCCGAATTATACATTAGTTTTGATAAAAGTGAAATATTTTATTCACCTATATAAAAAACTTTCATATCATGATGGAATAAAATAAAGTATAAAAATTAAATTTGGATTAGAGTACATTAAGATATGTATGCTAATTTATTCATACATTTTATGAATTATTTTTTAAAGTCAGGCAACTGCATGACTGCAATCGAACTAGTTGAGAAATATTTTAGATAGATTTGAAAACTTTGCTCATATAAATAAATAAATCAATCAAAGCGAAATCGGCATTAAGCTGATACGGTTTTATTGTGTTAAGCTTGAAATAATAAATCTAAAAATGCACCGTTCATTTAGCCAGAGCCTCTTGATGCCCCTTCATCTGGTTTTTCTTATTTTTTATACTTTCTGTAACTTAGGCTAAATTTAGTTTTTTTGTGCAAATTTAATTATTTATTGTTGATTTAATTGTAGGAAGCAGATTATATGTGGTTAAATTTAGACACTGTATGTGGGACTTTAAGACTAGAGTCTCCGGGCTATATAGCTCCAAAACTACACATCGACTTCTTTTTTTAAATAGATATTTTTAATCGGTACGCCTCCCTGTCGGGCGAGCCTAGTAATGAATCACTTCAAAAATTTTCAAAATTTTTTTTCTCATTGAGTTAAAAAATGTCTGGATCGTGGAGAAAAATAATTTTCAAACTTTTTTTTCTGTCTCTGTGTCTGAATGTATATCTCTCTTTGTTTCTGGTTTCAGATACCCACGATAACTAAGAATGAACAGTCGTAGAAAGTTCCTTCTTGTGTATTCTTGATGTATTTCTAATCTTGTTGTATTTCTAATGCGGAGAATTGATTTTGATTTTGATTTTGGGCTTTTTAGTTCTAGATATTCTTGTTAAAAAATGAAAATTATTTTAAAATACCTATTTTTTTTTAATCATTTTTTGAGATTTTAATTCATTTCTTTAGGAAAAATAATAATAATCAATCTTAGAGGTGTGTTTTGAATTAGCACTTAATAAATTATTTTTTTTTATTTCCGGAAACTCTAAACATGACGTTAGCGAGAGTTTTGAAAAAGTTTCACTTTTTTCCTCCATTTATTATATATTATAGATATATAGTACCTAATTCAGGTATTATGGAATTCCATCTACATGATAAGAAATTAGGTAAAATTACGAGGTAGGTTTCACATCCTACCTCGTAATTTTACTTAATTTCTTATTATTATAAAAATTGTTTTCACCTAGAACCAACACCTATCTCCTTAAAAGTTACCATTTACATTTTTCATTAATTCTCAGAATTAAATTTATTTTTTGACCCCAAGCGCACACTAACATAAACCCAACTACTTGTTATTGAATATTAATATTTTTCTTAATTCCACAAACATTTTTACCACTGAAAATAAAAATTAAAAAAACAAATAAAAATAGAAAAAAGAGCAAAGCATCTTCTCTTTTAATTAACAGCTCACTAAGTTTTAATGCCTAGTGTACACAGGCGAGGTATAAAATTTTTATGGAGGGAAGGGGCGGGGCAGCAACTGATGGTTTGAGCAACTGATTTGTTCAGGTATCTTATTCTCCTCACCCCGCAAAGGTAAAACTAAATTGAAATGCTTATCTAAAATACATAATTCGGACACTACTATGTATCTAGGATATGGTTCGAAAAGAAAAAATTTAACGGTTAGATGTATGGGGAGGGGGGTTTGTTGACCTCCTTAACCCCCCTCCTTACCTACTTGCCTGTATACAGATGAAAAACTGCCTCCCAAAAATTTTCAAACCGTAAAAAGAATTACCCCTGCTGCCACCGCAGTTTTGCCAGAAAGCGAACGAGCTGAGCATCATGCAGAGCAATTTGAACTAATCTATGCGTGTGATAAAAGTGAAATATTTTATTCACTTATATAAAAAAACTTTCATATCATGATGGAATAAAATAAAGTATAAAATTAAATTCGGATTAGAGTATATTAAAATATGGCAGCACAATTTGACGGAGGAGAAATGCTTGATATTCTAAATTACCAGACTATTCCATCATACCCAAAGTTCCTCTGCACTTCTTAAACTTTTTTCATTCGCTTTACCCCATATTATAGGTATAGATCAGGAGTGTCCAACTCATTTACTATATGTTACGGGCCATTTATGTGATAGCTAACATTTACGGGCCATAGAAATTTTGCCCAGCTATTAAATTAACACACAAGTCGAACGTGATAATACAAAATATTATTTATTTTGTGTTTGTATAAATATTTTTTCATACAAAACATTTTTTTATTAAAGCATTATAATCTCCTGACATCGTCAAGCAGGTCACGCAAGAAATGAAGCTTCTTATGAGTGCCATAGTCTGATTGACCTGATAAAGATATATGATTTTTAACCATCTTGTTTACTAAGCAAAATCATACAAAAATTGAAATTGGTTTAACGTGAAGCTAATTTTTATAAACATACCTATTTTATCATTTATTAAAACTACATATAGTTATTAAATTTAAATATTAATGAAATAATTCTGCTTGTTTCTTGCTAACAAAAAGAATCAAACAGGACTTGAGACCCAGCATCTATATTTTTCAAATTTGATCATAATAACTTAATTTTTATAATCCCCAATGCTGACAACGTCGCATCCCGCATAAATAAATAGTATATCATAAATACGACACTTAGCAACCTAGCAAATTGTTGCAAATTCAACTGCAGAGATATACCTCGTCATCACTAAACTTTAATTTTTAGCCGCATTACATAATTTTTTCATGCATCATTGTTTCGTTGTCATTGTTGCTCTAAGTTTCTCAGACCCCAAAATTCACTTAAGGAACCCAAAATGGGGTCGCGGCCCATAGTTTAAGAAACACTGCTCTACGCAACATGTTTTTGTAATGGTTGCCATGCAAAAAAATGTGCAATAATTCAGATACTCTTGCATCCTCTTCTAGGATGGAAGAGGGGGGTGTAAATATTCAAAAACACAATTATGGATTCGGGTCAGTAAGTTCGAAGGCTATATAACATTTGTAAAAGATCAAGGAGGAGAGACAATTCAATTCTCTATAACTCATGAACTTAATCACTTATACGATTACGTAGTTTTTTATTTTCGGCTTTACAAATCATATATTTCTCACGGAAAGTAAGGTGGCATGCAGTCGAGTGAATAATGTTTTACTTAATAATTTTTCATAGTATTAGTTTTATTTAAAAAAAGAAAATGCGAAATCTGTTCTACGTTAAGTCAAGGGATCAAAGAAGTTGGCAAAATATTACTTATTTCTGCAGCGATATTGAGATTTTAAAAACAATTTATGGAGGTCAATGAGTAAATAATAACAATCGAAAGCTTCAAGCTTTCGAATAATTTCTAATCCAAAAAACAATTAAAATTATTAAATATTCATAGATATTTTAAAAATATTGAATATCTATTTTCTTAGCATTTTCAAAAAAAATATTAAAAATATAAATAACTGTTACCAACCGCACTATGACTTTTTCGACACACCTTTTAGGTTTAGGCACTTCACAGAAGATTAAAATTACAAAATGAAATATGAATTGATTTTTTTCTGGCATTGGAGATTATATAAATTTAATTTTTTGGAATCCATCCATTTCAAGTTAATACTAACACTTTTGAATTGATAAATGTAATTCTCGTAAAAAATCTAAAAGGGGACATATCCAAAATATAGCTCAGGTCGATCCAAGACTAGAGAAATTAAGAGAATAATTTTAATTTGTTGAACTCGCGAATCTAAAAGAAAGAATTTCATGTATTTTTAAATATATAAGTACTCTTTTATGGTATAGTACATTTCAATTGCCATTTTTTAAAAACACTCTCCTCTAATTGTGAACCCGATTTCAAAACTCATTATAATATTAATATGTATAAAGAAATAAAAAACTATAAAAAAAGACTTCCTTGTAGTAGACCAAAACGCCGCGATTTATCAAAATACATTTAAGTGTTTTTTGAGAAACTTCGAAAAAAAACAAAATAAATAAATAAATAAAAAATTATTAATGAGACATTATAATAGTTCAGCATACCTAATTTGGAAAAGCTTTTTGATCAAAACGTTTTAGTAGATGAAAAATTGAAAAAAACAAATTAATAATAAGTTAAATTAATTGAACCGCGTAAATTTGAATAATTTCCGTGATTCCGCCTGCGAACTTTTTGCAGTTCATAAATCCTTTCATTATTATTATTTTTTTGTTTTGAAAAGGAAAAAATGAAATTTTGAAACTGGCAGGATTCGAAGACCTTATTAATAATAAGGTCACAGATCTGGTACACGAAACTTTTTGGTTTTCTAGAGTATTTATCGACTATAACTTTTTTTTTCTTTTTCAATATTTTTCAATGGAAAAAATGCAAGCTTTTATTCAATGTTTTGAATTTTGCTGAAAATCTAAATTTTTATTCACATATCCTATTGTATGAATTTTTTTGAATGTGACGTTAATAAAATAAACAATTTCTTATACTTGAAGAGGGGCAAACATTTTGTCTTTCCATTTTTAACCGACTTCAAAAAAGAAGGAGGTTCTCAGTTCAGCTGATTTTTTTGTCCATGTTGCCTGATATCTTCGCCAATTGTGAACCGATTTTGATGATTTTGCATTGGATTCAGTCTAGTTTTCCGATTGGTCCCGTTTTTCATTGGTATTGGGCCTTTTTTGCTTATGTTTGTTTGGGCACAACTTCTTTGTTTATAAACCGATTACGATGATTCTTTTTAGATTGGAAAGAAGGTACCTTAGGGCTGGTCGCATATTAATTTGATCAAGTTCTGATGATATGATCAATGACGAATTAGCGATAAATATCCAATTTTGATGAGCAAATAATTGAGTTTTATTATTTTATTTGTTGCATTTAATTTTTTTGAAGTCGGTTTTTTTTATAAACATTATTTTTAAAAACATCAGAATAGAGCATTTTTTGTTATTTTGTATCAGAAATTTTTCAATAAATTAAATTTTTGTTTAAGATCTATTGAAAAAAATTCTGTCTCACTACTGTTGAATTTGAAAAATAACGAAAATGATTCCGTAATCGACGAAAAAAAAAGCAAAAATTAAAATAAAATTTTCAAAAAATGATGGCAGTTTTTTGAAAAGGATCCTCCTGGTTGAAAAGTCATCAACCGCCACTGGTATATATTTAAACTCATTATACATATATATTTATTATGTATCTGTTTATTTGCATCAAGCTTAGATGACAACCTCCATTGATATCTCCTTGAGAATCGTGAAATCTACTACTCCCGGCAAACTACGTCTTTTAATATAAAATAAAAATGCCAATATTAATTGAGAATTACTAGAGAAATCAATAGATATGGTCAGCTACTAGATCCGAGATGTTATCTATTATTTTTATTATGTCAGAAAGGTTGTTTCACCCCTTTTTTGGCTTGATCACTGATAATAATCCATAACATAATAGTTGACCATCTCTCTTGATTTTCTATAGTAATTTTAGAGCTGCTAATATCGGCATTTGTCTTTTAAATCTTCATATATTAGAAATAGTCGTTCCTCTGCCATCCGATTAATATAATGAATGATTACTACAATTCTCTTAATAAAAAACAATAATCAACATTATATATATATATTTGTTCAAATTCCATTAATAAAAAAGTGAGAATTTCTTCAGAAACGCTTGGACTTTTTATCAATCAAAGAAATATTTAATTATAAATAAGCAGTTGCAAATCGGTGCCAGAGACGTTGTGCATTAACCTTTTTGAAACGGTTGTATTTATAATCTTTGCAACTATAATTTAACAATAATACAACAGTTGCAAAACGGAAAAAAACGAACATAACTACCGTTTAGAAACCGTAATTCAACCTAATTAAAACTATATAAAGACTATAAATTCAACCAATCAAAAAAAGTTGCATTTAGGGTTTTATTTTGGTCTCTTCCGATGCTATACGGGTATCTACAGCTCCACTACAAGAAAAATTGTCTATATTATATATAGAATATAAATGTGAAAGTAAAAAATAGAATGAGACCCATTTCCACTGAATTGTTTCTAAGTTAGGGAAGTCTGATTTTTGAATTGATCCAAAATTAAAAAAAAAAATATTAATAATAGCTTATTCTTGCTTAGAAATATCTGAAACATTTAGGAAAAAATTTTTAAAATACAATTTTTCTGACTAGGTGTGATAATAAAAATAAATTTTTGAAGAACAATTGTATAAAAATTATTCCTCTATTTCTCTATTTTATTTATCTGCATTCATTCATGTGTTATCAATCTAGAGGGTCAATTTTAAACCAAGTGCGGGTCTTTCTAAAATTAGAGAAATTGAAAATAATTTATTTTCTATTGAAATAAACTTGTCTGGGCTTGCAGCCTTCGATGTCAATAGATAGCTCTAGAAGATCTTGTAATCTGTGTTAAAACTCGAAATTTACAAACGTGTGCCTTTACTTTCCCCCAGATCAAAAATTTTATGAGAATTTCAATCGGTTGATTATTTTGGGAAGGGGTCAAAATTTTTAGTCAGGGTAATATTTTTTCCCTGGTGTGTGTTGATGTATCCCTGTGAAGATCTCAATAAGTTAGTAAAATTAAGCTGATTTTTTTTACTTTAATTCATTTAAAATGACGGTGTTGGAGAACGACAAATCACCCATTTTGATTAAAATTTTAATTATATAATTTTAATTTTGGATTGTTTTATTAAAACGTGGTAAGTGAAAGTCATTTGATGAAAGTACGGAACTGTTAAAAATATTTATGACTCCCCTTCATTTCGAACCATGTTACAACCCTATAGCTTCAAATCTTAGAACGTCTGGTATAACTCCTGCTTTATATAATAAAAACACTTTAGGTTCACAGCTAATTAATAATAAATTAGACAAAATTCATAAATTAGATAAATCAGGGGTATATAAATTGACTTGTGATAATTGCGACGCAATCTACATAGGACAAACTGGACGCTCTTTAGAACTCGCTACTCGGAACATGAAAGAGCCTTTAATAGTCTCAGCAGATCAGATGATATTAATATGGAATCAACTTTACCTTTCAATCATCTACATTTGAATAAACACACCTTCTATTAGCCACCTAGTTCTCGTTACATTTGTTGTGTGCGCTTACGTTTAGATTTTTTAGAGTCAACTGAAATAAAATTAGCTCTCAAATAAAAACGAATATACTAAATAATCAATTAGAAGTAAAAAAGTACAATCATTGATTACATTCTTTAAATATTTGCAAATTTGTTTTGTGTAAATTCAGTTTCTCAGAAGACCATTCAAAATTAAACAAAATAGACTTCTCCTCCACGAATTTTAATATTTACTTTGTCATCTTAAAAATTAATCTTACCATTGAGTTGTATTCAAATTCGAAATCTCTTTCTCAAAAGGCCATTCAAAATTAATCCAAAGTAGACCTCCTCCTACCTTTTCCCCTCCAGTAATTTTTAAATATTTACCCTTTGTTATCTTTAAAAAATAAATTTTAGCATTGAGTTGTATTCAAATTTGAAACTTTCTTTTCAAAAGGCCATTCAAAATTAATCCAAAGTAGACCTCCTACCTTTTCTCCCTCCACTAATTTTAAATATTTACTCTTGTTATCTTAAAAAATAAATTTTACCATTGACTTTGTATTTAATTTCGACTTATTCAGATCAGTTACTTCCTGTAATCTCCTGAAGATGGGTTAGTCACTCCGAAATATATATATCGAGATTAAAGATTCTTAAAAAATAAATTCGTTTTATTTTTTATATCTTAATGTGAAAATCCTTACCAAGTATTTTTATCCAATAATTTTGATGAAAGTATAGTCATGTAATGTTTTTTTTTAACAAGAACATGTTGTTTTCTATGTGTTCTAAATTTTCGTTCAGATTCTAATTAATCAATGGCTATTGATTCTTGTGACAAAGGCTTATACATTATTCATAGATATTCCAAAAGGTAGAAAGAAATATTGACACTAAGTGCAAAGTCACGTTTGACGTTCGGAAAGGGGGAAATAGAAAAAAAATGAGGGAGACAAGCGATTATAAGTTAACTTAAAATAAGTGAAAAAAATTAAAAAATTAACACAAAGCATGATTACGATTAGAAAGCCTTTAAAGCAAAATATACACTTAAAATAAACGAAGCTTTTCCTATTAGAGATATAATTATTCAAATTTGAGTGTCACTGATCCTACCCTCTACCCCATTCTCCGAAGTACTACAAAATTAGGACATTATTTTCGTATTTTAAATGTAAAAATAGTATTAATTAAACTAGAGTGTACACAGTTACGCTACTCATTCAAATAGAAATAAACATTTTATTAAATTTTTTCATTTGAGAAAATGAAGAAAAAGTGAAAAACATTTTCAAGAGATACGGCATAATCTTGGCGCAATTTTTAATAATTTGGTAATTATTTTGTTAGCGAAGGGTTGGATACTATAGCTTGAAACTTGGTATCAAAATTTAATCTTGGGAAAATTCTGGCTTATTAGCCAAGTAATTCTTTCAAAAAAAGAGATCTAATAAAATTTTCTAATTATCCAGAACTGTTAAAATATCCAAAATCTAGTAGTAATTTTTCGTATTGAAGAAAATAATAAATAAATTGTGCACTAGAACGAGCTACTTACTCTTGTGTCTTAAATATCATCGAAAATCAAACAGACAATTATTTTTATGCACTTTTATTATTATGAATAATCAAAAAAAAAGTATTTCTTGATTCAATAATTAATTTTTCTCAAGAATCTTGAACGAATTCACTATTCGAGTTGACTGGCGAATCTAAGGGTACCGAGTAATGAAAATGACGTACTTCGGTTGATTAATGAGACCTTAAGAGCGAATTTTTTTTTTAAATGAATGCACCAAATAAATTCAGCACATATATGTCTTGACAGATCCTTATTATATCACCAAAAAAGAGAATCAAGAGAAAAAGGTTAATACGAATGTTGTTGTGTTCAAGGCTTGAGTAATGTATGAAGGAGACAGAGCGAGAGTTATATAAAATCTTGCAGTTCCTAGAATTATTGACTTTATTACATTAAAACAAATGTCATGATATCTATAAAAATGGGAAAGGGCGAAATGATACTATGATAAACTAAAGGATCAAGATAACTAGGCAAAACTCTTGTAATAATTTTATTGCTTGATTGTAATTTGCATCTAGGTTGGCAAGCGAATGTTTGAAGGCTTATGTAGCCAGGTACTGGCTGTTTTTAAGAAGGGAGTTCTAAGTGAGATTAAATTTATCTCAAAACTCCAAGATATTAGTTAGTAGTAAATTTATCTCAACGCACCTTGATAATAGGCAACCAACATGATTTTTTTTGCTTAGCATTTCATGGCCACATTGTAGAACTGGAAGATTCTTTGAGTTGGACCAGTCATGTGGATTTAGAAAGTTGATTAAAATTTTCTAGTTTAATCATACTTTGGATTCTGAAGTCATTTGGGAATTATAATAAATCTATTTCTGAGTCCACCAATCCATGGATTCATTCAAATCGATTTACTTTTTTTCAAGGTAAAGAAAGATATGGGATGTGAGACTTTTAGGAGAAGTAGTTAGTTGCTTCCAAACCAGTCTTAGGACCGTATACTCCTTCATGATGATGATGATGATGATAGTGAAGAAGGGAAACTTAAGTAAATAAAGCAATAAAGTTTTAATCAATTTTCTAATTTCATGGGTGTTCTAATGGACCAAGCGTAATTACCCCAGGAATCTCAAAAATAATTCAATGGACTTCACCCTAAGAATAATTCTAGCTATTCGATCAGGTCCATTTCCAAATAATCTACCAGTTCAGTGTGTCTTCATTTACTTTTATATCTTATAACGAATTTGACTTCGCACTCGCACCAAAATACTTCGAAATTTCTCATCAGAAATAACAAGTGATGTGATGTGACCCGTGCGAGTGCAATAATTGAATACATCATTATCAGTGGCGCGCGGTATATGAATGCTGTGGATGCGGCGCATCCCTAAAATTTAAGCTAGCACATTCTAAAAATATAAAGAATTTTCAAGATTTCTTACTTGTATGAGTTGAGCTATCTTATGAAAAATACTTTGATTTTATGAAGATAAAAAGTGAATTAGCTTACATGTACCTATCTGACGCCTGACTATCATTTATATTATTAATCTTCTAAATTGCATAAAAAATAAATCGTGAAAAATGAGCTAAAATATATTTTGGAAGAAGTATTTGATTTTAACATAATTAATTTGGAAAAATATATATGATGCGTTTATGGATTTTGCAAAAAGGAGCGAAAAATAAAATAAAATTTAAAAAAATAAAAGCTTATTTTTTGAATAGCATCTCTTGGTCGAGAAGTCACCAGCACCCATCACTGGTCATTATGTCTTTGATTCTTTAAAACTGTACAAATTCAAATTAATTGAAGGGATATCATATTTTCGATAGTACCTAAGGCACTGTTCTACTCCAACCATCAAAATAATTTAAAAATATTCCTGTGATAGCTAAACACACTAATATATTAGACAACTATCCTTATAGATTACTATGAGACATGTCTAAGACAAAACAAAGTTTGTCTATTTATTAGTTTGTTTTTATTTTAGATTCTCTATTTATTTTTTTGTTTAGACTTTCCTATTATATATTTATAAAATATTTCTTAGCTGGGATGTTTTGTGATATTATTCTGCTGCTCCTATTTTTTCAAACTATTTATCTGGTCTACGTCTTGTTCTTTAATTCATTGTCTATTCCATTCTATTTTTGTTATTTGTCGTTGTTCTATTCGCATTCTTTTCTGATAGATATTTCTCGTGGTTCACTTAAAAGAATAGTTCTCGAATAGTTTTTAATTTTTGAAAAATAAAATACTTGTTCTACTTAGCTTTATTTTGTTGATTGTTAAAAAATATTTAATATTGAACTTCTTATTGGTTGTCTTTATTATTAGTATTTCCAATTAAATTTGAAAAATTTCTCCCATATCTATAATTATAATTATTTTAGAAGTATTTCAAGGTCTTTCCTTACTGCGTTTTAAGGGTTCCTTCAAAATGTCTAAATGTTTTTTATCACTTTCATCAGTACACAGGACTTTTAACCAGAAGTTTTTTCGGGGAATTCACTGAGTATAATAGTCGGAGAACCCATGACCCATTTTTCATGAAGTGTTTGATTCAAGTAGATATTTCACCTAGAGGTATTAATAGCATAGATAAGTAGGGAATCGGTTGTTTTCTTGATCTAGCAGGGTACTGCTAGCTACTGCGCATAGGATAAAGTTGTAAAAAAATATTCGCCAAAAAGTGTTTGATTCAAAATTCTAACAAATACTATTCTGACAGCTAAGTTGATTTTAAATTAAAAAATTCGTAAGTCTGTAGGGGGTGCACTGAGCCAGACAACCCTAAAGCTGCATTTTTTTTATTTGAGAAATGCAACTTTAGGGTTGTTAAATTGTGATTAGAAATGTCTGAACTGGGAGAATAATCAGTTTCAAGAATTATTTTTTTTTTAGATTGAATTCCGAAACCCAACTTGTAATCCAAGATCTTAGCATATTTTTCTAGTGCCAAATTGTTTGTCTTCTCAAAAAGAAGGGCCTGATTAGATTTTTGGCTTTTTAGATTCAGAAACTCCTAGATGAAAATTCAAAATTCGATTAATCAAAATCAAATCGAATATGATACTGTTGAATAATCGTATCTACCAGATGGGCTGAAATTTCACACACACAGTCCGAATTGTTTAACCACGATCTTTTTCCTAAGTTTCAACCACCTGAAGCTAACTTATACTTAATTGAAAAGTTTTTAAATTGAAAGTTTTTGTGCCGAGTGGTGGCAGAATTTTTATATATTGAAGGCGACAATAAAAGAGTGTGTCTTCTCGCTGGAATTATAAATTTTATTTATAACGAGACTATAGTTTCGAGGGCTTTGCCCTCTCTCATTACACTATTACAATTGATTCACAGGAATTAATGTAAATTCGAGAATTCCAGCAGAAGACACACTTTCGCTAGTCTCCTTTTAAAAGTTTTTTGTTTTGCCGAGAGTAGCCGAGTTGTTGACAACATCTTTGTTTCTCTTTATGTATCACTTATACTTTATCCAGTGACAAAAAAATAATTGTCAAATTTGCAGAAACCGTAACCAGTCCTGAAGAAGTTTTTTCACTTTTATTCTATTTTAATTTAATTTAATTGATTAGTTTTTAAATTTTACAGTCAGATCACATTTCGTTTATCATCCAGAGAATGTAGTTGATTCTGCTGGGTGGTTGTACATTACAGGTTTACAGTTATCCAATTGTTTGGGTATGGTAACAGAAGAAGAGATGGCGGCTGGATGAGGATATATTTTAGGGGTTGGTTAGTATCAAAGGGGGGTTGTGAGTTTGCGGGGATTTGCTCGATGGTTTGTTGGCCAGCCTGGACCGATGGGCGAAGCCAAGGCGTGGTCGGGAGAGCAACGCAGGCGCTGCAGCCACCATCAAGCTGTTTATAACCTCCGCCTAGGACGACTAATCGTTAATATGCGCCTATTCTTGGCGACGCTACTTGTTGACTCGATTGTCTGTCCTGGGTCCAATTCATGGCCGAGCGGAGGGCGCTTACACCCCCACACAGAATTCCTACAAAAGAAATGGCAACAATCCATCCACATAATCTCATCAGATTATGGACCCCGCTGATGGAATGATAAATATAGATTCACAATAGTGAAGATTCAATAAATCAATTGCCAAAGCAGAGTTTTTTCTACAACTTTTTCTTACATAGAACCTCCTCTCGAATTTTTCTAAGAATGTCATTCCCACAGTGGAGGATTTACGTATAAGCATAGACAAAGCTAGAGCTTAGGGACCCCCTTTATTGAGGGCCCCCCAAAAAAATTGTCCAATTGAAGCAACGTCATACACTACTGCAAATATACTGCAGCATTTGTATTTGTCCCAATACGAAATGCCGCATGATCCGGAACGTCCCATACTCCCCACTCATTTTTTTTAACGCGTCCTTTCCAAGAATAAAGCGCTATTGTACCTAGGAGTTTATGTTACCTATAACCAGTTAACCGGTATTGCCGGTAATTTTGACTACCAAAATTACTGACAAATTTCGACAGCAAATGCCGGTAATTTAGGCAATTTTTAAGAATTATTTCGACTATTATTTTTTTATAATAGAAATGGAACGTGCAAAGTATATGATTTCGTTTACTATAAACCCAGTGATTCGCATTTTTAAGTTTGTTATGAATAAAAGTGATTTTAAATTAAAGATTTATTATTTCACTTATCTATAACACTTCTTAATTGTATAATATTTCAGTTTAACCCTCTGGAGGTATCTGAAAATCATATTTGGCACTGACATATAATAAATATCTGGACTTATAAAGGGATTCATATCTCAAATAGCTTAGGGCCTTATCAGGAATTTAAAATCCGGCCTTGCATTCACCTAGCTCAAAAAGAGAGTTTATTTCAAATAATTTAATATTGATAATACAAGTTCTCATATTTTTAATTTTGAGATAAAGATTAATAATATTTACCTAATGAGAAAGCTGAGTCCTGTTTTTTGCCAGTTCTTTATTACATTCTTTAAAACTTTTGAAATTTGTACGGAGATTAATTTCCCCCTTGAAATATTAAAATTCACCCGGGGGGGGAGTCCACCCTGTTTAGAACCCCTGTGCTAGAGGCCTTGGAGTTGCAGATACGATCTTTTGTACTTGTACCAGTAATGGTAGATGGTAATGGTAGTTCCTGATTGTACTCTTAGATATAAAAATAAACAAATTCATTACATATGTACTGTGTATTACAAATAAAATTTTTTCAATTTTTAAAATGCAAAGATAGTGTAACCCCTAGAGGCCTGGATTGGCCCCTCCATCGTGTAAATAAGTCGAAGAGGAATTTTTATGGACTCCTCCTAAATAATATTATGGACTCCTCCTAAATAATATTATGAGCTAATCAAAATCCATCCTTGAAAAAAAATTTCTAGCTCCAGCCTTGATTCTGAGTTATTAACCACTTGTTTTTATTCCAGAGTTCTTAAACAGTGTTTTGAAACAAAATAATAATAATAATAATTCAATACTTCCACACATATCAAATATCATATCATATAATGATATAAAGACAAGCGAAAGTAAAAAAATTGAAGAGTTTCTTGTGCCATGAAATGATATTAAAGATGAGCTTAAATAACGTGCTGTTATAAATAATTGTTTTTTCTTGTGGTATGGGAGACCGGATATAAAAGTAAAAAGCCAGAATCGAGTATATCATTAATTATTTAACTAAAAATTCTATATAAATATATAGAAATCCATTTATTAGTTTATAAGATTAATATGATATATTCGAGTTTTGAGGAATTTTTCGAAAGTTATCGCGGTTTAAAGTAAGCAAAAGAAATGCTATTTTTATCTGTAGGGTGTGGGACGAAATCGACACAGCATAGAGACAAAAGTATCATTACATTTTGTCTAGCTAAAATTTTAAGGAGAAAATAAAATAAAATAATTTTAAGAACAAAATAACGATAATAAAAATACTAAAAATCTAGTATATAGTAAATTGATGTAATTGATGGGAAAGTTTGTTTAGAAGTTAAGCTGAATTGAGTGGATTATATAATATCTTCTTATATAATTTTAACCTAGTGGAACAATTTAATGTTGAAATCTCTAAAAAATCATAATCCCTAACATTTTCTTGTCCCCTGACCCTTTGAATAAAGTTAGTTGCCCTGTTCATTTTACAGTTACAGATACAAGAGATCATGGACATATTTCACTCCTGTTCGAATACAACCTGAGAATTGGTTTATCGTTTATTATTGCAAAAGACAAGCTGATTTGTTCTCATTAAAATATTGTTTCTTGTTTGCATCATGCTCGAAGATTTTTCTGAGGCGTTTTTGAATCTAATAAATATAATAGAGAGTTGATATATTCAGCTATTCACAATGTGAAGACTAAAAAAAAAAAAAAAAAAAAAGATTACTTTTTTTTTTTTTTTTTTTTTTTTTTTTTTTTTTTTTTTTTTTTTTTTTTTTTTTTTTTTTTTTTTTTTTTTTTTTTTTTTTTACAAAGCTATTTGTTTCAATTATAATAAATTAGCGATTAAGTGAAGAAAACGTTTATTCTATCCACAACAAAGAGTTGATTTATTTTTGGGAAAATTATTTTATATATTTTTCCACACATAAACAATGAAAGAAATCATTTTGGTTTTTCAGGGTATTTTTGGTTTCTGTATCACAGACAGTAGAAAATTTTTCGGGTAAGCTACAGTATTTCCGTGGTATATTAATTCGAATTTCGGAAATGAAATGTAAAATTGTAACAACACATTTTTAGAATTATGTTCAAAATCAAAATGGCACTTTATTAGTGCAGCTACAATGTTTGTTTGCTTGCCCATATTTCAGAGCATTGTGGTTTGCCGACTATTTTTTTTTTTTATTTATTTATTGTCACCGGGAACAACCCATTTAGACAACACATCAGTATAGTGTTAGTAGTGTTAGTGAGGGAGCCGAGTTTTAGCAGGTAGATATTTTATATGACAGCCAGGATCGAACCCCAGCCTTCCGCTCCAACATCGTCATCATCGATGCCGAAGCGGGATCCTGCGTTAGTCAGCTCGAGAAGCTAACCCGACTCCCCACTAAAAGATACATGCTTGAAATTTTACAAAGTTATATGTGATACATGCTTGAAATTTACAAGTTATATGTATTAAATTTCCTGAAATCAAAATCGATCATTTAAAAATGTTAATCTAATGAAAATGTTGGGAAGCGTCAAATTTATGGTGGAGCTCAAAAGCTAAAGAAAAATATTTTATTATCATGCATCCCTCTTTATATAAATTGGGGTTAATTTTTTAAAAAATTTATTTCATTTTAAAATAACGCTGGGAAGAGAGTTCAAAGTGGCAATTTTTATGAGATTTTTGTACCTGACGGGATTTAGTAGGTAATGGTCGAATTATGAATTTTTTTACAAATTTCCTCATTCTATTTATAGCAGCGACAAATATGAACATTCTGATATCTTAAGTATTTAAGATGTTATAATATACGGAATCCTCGGAACGCGGCTCGCAATTGACAATCTTATATACACTGAGACCATACAATAAGATTATATTTTATTGCTTCCAAAACAGAACGAAACCATAACACGTTTTTGATTAAACGAAATCATCCAGAGTCGGTGTTAGTCACCTTAGTTATTTGTTCTTTATGAAGAGGATCATATTGAGCGCGATAGTAAATAAAACGCCTGATTAGCTGGCCATTTAAACTGTAGTGCACATAGTGTTTGATAGTCTTAATTATATTTTTATGTTTCTGAAACTACAGGAAAAATAAATCCATGTACTAATAGAAGTTATCATTTTTTGAGGGCGACCAGAGTATTGTATTTAAAAATTTATTTAGTGTTTAGAAATAACTTAAAAATAGAGAAAAATCATTTACAATCTGCTTATGTGTGATCGTCTCTCTGGATTCTGATATCCAAGATAACCACGAAACAAAGGGTGGTAAAATATTAATTCTACTTCAAAAATGCTTGAATTTTTCGAAACAAAGTATTTAGTATGAAAGATATTTTTTTTTTGAACTTCTTTAAAATTCGAAACACTCTACGACCTTTATTTAAATTATATGGCATGGCTATATGTTTAAATTTAGAATCACTATATCGCGAAATTTTACAAATTAAGATAACAATCTTTGAGTAAAATATTTTACGTGTTTACATATGTCAGAGAGGTTCACATCCCGCAGGTGAGCCAGATGGCCCGGATTGCTGTTACTGGCACTCGGGTTCGATTCCCGAGGAGTGAAAAACAACCCCTCTGACATATAATTAAAAATATTCCATTCCATCGGATTTAATAGATGACAGCATCTTATGATTTTCTTACAAAGTATTTAGACACAGTATTTAGACTTTTGATCTTTATAACATGTGAATGGGTAGTAATACTCTTTGCCTAATATGGTAATTCAGTTGTCTAACTAGCAGGGGCTATCATTATAGTAACTATTAAATGATTGGACTGATGCTCCTACAGGCAAACATTGAATTTGAAAGAATTTGACAATTAGCTTGAGTTACGTTGCTGACGAAAAAATTGCCAAAACTACTAAAAGCCTAATAGAGCCTTGTTTTTATCTCAAAATATTATTATTTTAAGGTAAAATTTTACCTCCAGGGCAATACGTAGCTTTTTAAAGATTTTTCGCAATATTTATATTTCATTTTGGCTTAAAAAATTTTTAAAAATAAAAAGGAAAAATTTTTTCCCCAGCGAGAATTAATAGATTTCTGAGTTCTTGTTTTTTATAAAATAATTGTATTTATTTATTATTGACATATGTAGATATTGTATATGTATATAATTTAGAAGTACAGTAGGCAATAGATGAAGTGGTTAATTTGGGGTCAGACTCAACCCCACCGTATGGTTTCTCAGGTGAAAACGAATCTTGATATAGCTTGAAAGCCACTTATTGAAATCTGACTCAGTTGAAGGCGTTTCCTCTTCGGTTGGTAACACCACATCGCCACCCACCCAAAAAATACGTTTGGTTTGGTTGCGGTCTTGACCTATATTATATGTCTATAATTAATTGAATGTCCATTTTCTGACAGAAATAGAAAAAGAGGGGAAATGAATACAAGCAGGTTTGCATCTCTGTATGATGGTAAAATTGAGATACACTTTATTGCCCGCTCGAACAGTGAGTTATTTATGATTTTATAGCTTTCACTGTCAAGGTTAGCAGACATATGTACAAATTATGTTATCTTGTGATTTCATAATATCGTTAGGTATATAGAAACCATTCTTTATCTATGCTCCATGTTACTTGTTTCGTATTTGAAAGATTTTGTCTATTTAGAAAACTTTTTGAGTGTGTATTTAAAACATTATTTGAAATTCTCTGTTAAAATTTAGATAATTGAGGAAACAAGTGAAAATTTGTTTAAGACTCGGTACGCTCTATCCAAGTTATGAGTGATTTTGCAATTGTCATTATCTGTGAACAATTTTAGGTAGAAAGTTAAAGTTTGGCAAAAAGTTTTAATTTATAATCATACAGGCTTTTTTGAACCAGAATTCCGGGCCTATAGAAACAAGCGTTCAAGCAGTTTTCAAACACATTGATTCGATTTTGTGCGATTTTTTCTGAATTTTTCATCTCAGAAGTTAGTGAAATCAGAAAGTGTAGAATCAATTATTTCTCTTAGAAATACTATTATAGATATAAACATTTTGCCATCAGAATTAAATTTAGTTCTTGAGTTATTATTTTCCTGAAAATATTGAGCCCAGTGTACTAAGTAAAAAGTAAACTAAGTCCTTTATTTGTATTTTTAATTAAAATTGAACAAATACATTAAGAGAGTGTTGTCTTTCTCCGATCATACTGTAGTTATCTGAGACTTTTTTATTTTTCTATCGAGAAATTCATAATAATTTAAAAAATACTTTATTTTTTAAATATATTATGGCATCTTTTTATTTTAGAAAAAAAGGAACTATTTTGATTTAATTGGAATTAAAGAAAATAATAATAAAGTCGCATCATGTTGCACATTTTCCATTAGCTTCTAACATGCAGAAGATATTCAGAAATTGTTCGATTCGGAAACTTAGTTTTATGAGAAAAGAAATGCGAATTTGAGAAGAATTAGACAGTTGGCTACTCGCGCAATTTCTTGAAAACTAAAAGTGCTGAGACAGCATTTTTTTCATTGAAAAATAAAAATAAATTCACTTTGCTTGAAAGAATTTCCAAATATAATTAAATATATTTTATACAAAAGGTAACAATTTTTTCCTATTGCGAGCCATATATACATAAATCTTGCTTGATTTTAAAAACAGCATTGGATAAAGTAAAAATGAGAAAATGGCTTGCGCCTTCTTTTGTAGAGCATATCCCTGTCTGATTTATGGCAATATAGTTGTCTCACCAGCAGGGGCTCTCATTATAGTTGCGTATTAAATGAGTCGGACTGATGCTGCTACAGGCAATTATTGAATTTGAAAAGAATTAAGATAATTGGATTTTTCGCAATTTCTTGAAACTAAAAGTGCAAGACAGAATGTTTCATTGACAAATAACCATAAACTTCACACTTAGAAGAATTTCCTTCGTGTTGATTAACTTCCAAGAACTAATTGGTTCGGGTGCTTTCACCATGCCAAGGCTGTTACTAAATATATTACTTATTAAATAAGAAAAGAGAGAGAATTAATTTATACACTTTAGTAGGTCTTGATAGCAGATCACTTGCAATAATTTAATTAGCATGTCACGGTAATTAAACATTCTCAGACTCTTAACGATGTATAAGTTGAGATTTTTAGCAGTAGAATATAAAAATCTTACTAACTCGTGGATCACTTTTGATTGTTAGAAAAAATTTGAAAAATTTAAAAATGAGAAAAATCTTGCGCCTTCTTTTGCAAGTAAGTCAAAGCCTAGACTGATATGCCAAACCAGTTGCCTAACTAGCAGGGGCTCCCATTATAGTAGCAATTAAATGGCGGATTGATGGTGCTGGCAAACAGCGAGCGTGTTTCGACAGGTTTGAACATGGATTGTGTCTGATGATGCTTTCTCCCAAGATATTTTCGTTTTTTATATTATATGAAATACTCTATTAGGAAAATGTATTTTATTTTACTTTGAATGAACAATTTTGCTTGAGATTTTATTTATTTTGTTTAATACCTTTTATATTAAGTTCATTTAAGTCTCTGTCAATTAAGTCATTGCAAAATCTAGTCTAATGGTCTGTATATATCTATCAACGAGAAAGCTGATTCTAAAAATTGCCTGAAGAAGTCGAAAATATGCGACGAAACTTTTGGAAATTTAGTTTTTAATTATTTCTTCTCAAGTCCAAGATCCCAACATCTCAGCCTAATTACATTGTATTTATCTTTGCAAAATCATTTTGATTTTTCTGAATAAATTCTAAACATTGATCACAAGTGGGATGAAATCAACCACTTTGTCATACTGGACAAGAAAATATTTTCAATTTTAAACCAAAAATAACTCACAAAAAAATTCAACTGGCGTGCCTTTTTCAAACCAAAAGCAATCAAAAAAATTGTTTCATTTTTTTCGCTCAAAAAATACAATTCGCATAATTAGTGGAGATTGTGGTGTTGGTACAAGGTGTGAAACATTTTTTAATAAAGATAAGAGTAAATAACATTATTATGTAATAATTTATTTATTTTGAGGAGCGAGACGGAGTCGCTTGTTTCACATTAGCGCGAAGTTTTAATGTGAAACAAGTGACCAAGAACCCAACTCATAGTAAATGAATATTACATATAATATTTATTTATGCACTTATCTTTACAATTCGTATCTTTACTGCGTTATAAACTGAGTTCTGCTTTTATTGACCAGAAGTAAAGATCATTTAAGAAATAATTTCTCGATTTTATAATTTCCTTGAACATTTGAAACAGATTTGGCGGAGACACTAATATTCCAAGGTCTACCAGTTAAGAACCACTAGGCCTACTTAACATACTTCACCCTATTGTAAAAAATAATCATTAAAGCGATAAAGACATTTTTTTAATCTTCTAAATTTATATATTAATTCAAAATTTAATTGTTAATTTTGAATTAAGTAACTTGGTATTTTTATTTTTTTCTTAAGTTTAATATCGTATCTTATTTCATTTTGATAATTTATTAACATACATCGCATATAACCTCGTATTATACGTTTATAGATACCACGGGTAGTATTTAATATAACTAAAAATATGACAATGAAAAAACAAACAGTCATAGGCATTCGGAATTTCAGTAACGTAGCAAAGTTAGCTATCAAATGGATGACTGCCGAGGTTAATCAATATATTGCAGAATTTCAAGTGTCTTAATCTCGTCCAGAATTAATGTGGATAAAATTATAAGTAATTCAAACAATACAAACAATAGATAATATATTTTGGCCACCGAAGACTCAAAATAAATGAATTCTAGACATTTCTAGTAACCAGCCAGATCCGTCTCACTAAATAATAATGGCGCATTCTATGATTTACAAAAATATTATTATTAATTAAAATGTAATAATTAAGGTCCCACAGGAGAATAGTAGATAGAACGATCGATTTCCATTAGCGATAACCCGAGATAAAAAATAAATAAATTGACACGTTCTGATATGGCCAACCACTTGGACTTTACCATAGGCACCAGTGGTTGAGTTTGTATACATAGGGCCTGGATTTTTATTTTTTTAACCTCCCTCCCCTAATTTTTGGCGCTAGAAAAAATATTTCGTTATTATAGGTTCATTTTATAGTATATTTCATTTTTCTTTTTTAGTTTGGAAATATTATAACTTTAGTTTTTAATTCCTCCTCTACCCCCCCCCCCCCCCCCCCCCCCCCCCTTAATTTTTGGGAGTGGATATGCACCAAAAATCTAATCAGCTCTTCATCCGACAATGCACTCAAAACTAAGTGAGAAATTTGGTTTTGATATTCTCATTAGTTTTTGATCTAGCTCGTCATAGCAAAAATTTCGTAACGCACAGACTAACAGACATTTTGACAAAACAGTTATTATCTCGAAAATATAATTTTATTAAATGTTCACTTATTAGGCTTTTTGTAAACCGAAATGCCATAGTTTCGCCCAATTTTTAATCAAATTGTTTCAGCCGTTTTTTGAGATATTTCGAAAAAATTAGCAAGAAAAAAACACTTATTTCATGCACCGATTACAATAACTTTGACCATACCCTATACGGTAAAGTAAAAGATCAAATTACTTTTTGAGCTCCTGAAAACTTTCACCTCATATAAAAATTAAAGTCGCCAATCAATCATACAAACCACTGTGTACAATTTTATCGGAAAAATTATAGAAGGTACTCTCGAAAATTGAGTATGGCCCACTAAAAAGAAGAATTAATTTTGTGTTGAATATTCGAGCTCGAAGAAGATAAGATTAAAACATTATGATAAATATAATTCATTAGAAATCAATTAATCTATCCTCATGAAAATGTCTTCCGTTAATTGTTGAAACTTTATAAAAACCTGAACCAACGAATATTTTAAGTTATTTAAATGAGAAGATATTTTTAGTAGAAACCAGAAGCGCGATAGGTCCATTGACCCGGCATCTCGGGGTCAAATGCACGTTGGCAACGGTATCTTATCTATCGGCGGGCGGCCTATCTCTCTATGCACCCGACTATCTTGCTCATCCATATGTGAGGTGGCGCAACGAGATTCACTTTATTACGGGAAATTCGACCAAAACAAGCCAGAGCAGCAGCTGTTCCTTGCCAACAGATGGTGGTTGATTAATTGTTAAGACGCTATTCTCGCACAAGTAACATGAGAACTCTAATTAAAAATCGGCAAAAATGCTTTTTGCTCTCTTTCGCGGTTTGATTACTTATTATATAATTCGGTTGGAATGGCGAGACAACGTGGAATAAAATATTTGAAATTTTTAAAATCGTTTTTATGAGGCTAACCTTTCCGCTTCACGGCAGCTTTTGCAAAATTCAAGGTAAATATAATTTTGGAGACGATCAAAACTTTCAAGCCTTGATAAATTCGCCATTCGCAAATTTCATCAGAAGTGTAATTTAGTGTTAGTAGCGAACGTGCTCGAAGATAGAAGAGTCGAAACATTATAAAGATGTGCATTTAATTAATTCAAACATGTATGCCGGAATTTCCCGCTACGTTAGCTTTACAAATGAATTGATAGGTCCGTTCGTATAAAGATTCTGAACTTCAGGTTCAACTTTCTACAGATATAGGCTATAACCGTTTGAAAAACCTCACAGATATAACAATTCGATTTTTTTCTGATTATATTCATCAAGAGATTTCTGCAAGCTAAAAATACCCAAAGATCTAAAGGAGACTTTGGAAACTCTATTTTTGGAACAGATCCAACTTTCAACACCTTACAATATCTTCTAGAATTGACACACTATAATGAAATCCAGACGGACAGACATACATTATTTTTTTTTTAACATTCCAGATATTTATAAACGCCTGAGCAAAATTCATATAGATCGGATGCTATGGTGGTTGAGTTATTGATTATCGAAAAGTACTTCTAGACTAAAAACCACCTACAAGTGGATATTTTTAATTTGAACCTCTTTTCAGAATGCACTTTTTGACGTTTCGACAACCCTTTTCTGAACTCGACACCAGCTGACCCCGTATTGTAGAAGTATGTTGAAGCACAATCTTGTTGCAATCTAGGTTGTTTTTAGTCGAAACTTACTTTTCGATGAATTGAATTACATTTAATGCATTTCACACTTTTTTATTAAATTATACAAATTATTTAAGCTTTTACAAAATTATGTGCATTTTTTGATATTGTCATCTACGCAGTACTAACATTCATAAAATGAGGTTTGTTATCCAACTTGATGCAGGCATCCATCATGAAAAGGTTCCTCAGCCCTGTTTAGATCATAGAGTGTAATTTAATTTGCTGATAGATGACCGGATTTAAGCTTGATGAAGTTTAAATTATAACCGTTATGATATTCAAGTCTAATAGAATATATATAATCTCATTGAGTTTAATAACTTAATATTGACTGAATAGATCAATCAGCATTTTTATGTCTTATGCTAAGTAAGGCACCTTAATCCATCACAATTATGAGATAGGTCATCAGTCTGAAGATACAACGGCTTGCCTTTATTCGAATCTACATCAAGCTAATTCGTTTGATTTCTTAAGGCTCAGTTTATCTACTTTTCTGGACTACCTGCTAAATCACCATAACCGACGAGATATCTGTTGCAGCCAACGTGAACATCTATAGAGTTAAATCTGCCAAATGATCCGCAACTGTACAGCAATTCAACACAGAGCGACTTAAGATGACGTGTCCGTACAAGTTTAATGATATTAACGATTAGATGAACAATCCGAGACCTAACAGTTTACACCATATATTCTTGAATTATCCAGAGTAAATATTCTAATTCTTGGTACTACGACAGCATTTTCTAAAATATTCCAAGTTAGTCACCTGCCTTGTCCAAAGGTCTGTTTATCATTTGAGTTCTTTTCCCAAATTCTACCACAAAATTTCCAGATTTTTCTCGAGAAGTTCCTGATTAGTAATCCTATCAACCCAATTTGTCTTCATTATTCACCAATAGCAGCACATTTTGAAAGGATCTAATCTCGTCGTCTCTGCATATCTTATCTATCAAGTTTCACATTCAAACATAAATTTTCAGAAACATATTCTTTGTATTTTCTTAGGATAGTTGACAAAAAATTTAGTAATTTTATTTCATAATTAAATTTCAATTTAGCCTAAGGAATAACTAAAAGACTTGTTTTTTCTAACTTATGTTAACTACTTCCACTATTATAGTAAATTATTTACTTCCTAGCAAATAAAATCCCTTAAGCTTCTTTATGTTCTTGAAGGAGACAATAAAGAGTGTGTCTTCTGCTGGAATTTATAAATTTTATTTTTAACGAGACTATTAATATTAATATTAATTCCCGTGAATCCAATTGTAATAGACTGATGAAGAGGCAAAGCTCTCGAAAATATAGTCTCGTTAGTAGAATAAAATTGATAAGCTTCAGCAGAAGACACACTCTTTTTATTGTCTCCTCAATTTATAAAAATTCTGCTACTCTCGGCCAAAAAATTTTCAATTTAATTTCTTTATGTTCTCTTAGCTAATCGTGATATATTTCTGTTAATTTTACTTTTTTCTCTACCCGGGTACCTACTCCAAAAAATATATTTAGACTCGCTTTTTAATTAATTTTCATGTTAACTCCTTCTTTTTGATTAATCTAATTTTTCAGACCATTTTATTTCTATTTTATTAAAAAATCACGGCCAAATCATTCGCATTTTTATAAATTCATATCCATTTTACCATTCATTCTTCAAGAAGTGAATATTTATCAAAATTTTCACACAATTAAAAAATTTAAAATTTAAAAATTATTGAAATAATAAATTTACATTGCTGTAAATTCGTCCAGTCAAATTGTGCTCAAATAGGCCCCTATGGCGAGAAGAAGTTTTGGGGTAATTCTGATTTTTGCAAATATATGTTTTTTGGGGCGCTGAATCCAAATCTGAAAAATTCTATATATCTATAAATCCAAGGCTTTTATCAAAAAAGTGATCCAGGTAAACGTTCAAGTCAATAAAATTTTCAGACAGAAATCAAGCTTTTAGGATGAGTGGTTTTCATTTTATGAAGGAAAAACTGTGATTTTTGAAAAAATTGCAATTTTCAAAACTACAACCTCATTGCGGAACGGATTATCATTTATCCAATTAAGATTAAACTTTGTTTAAATTGTATCAAATTTAGTCTAGTTTAAAAATGTATCGAGTGGTCTTTATCGAAAACGTACTCCTTCATGGTCAAAATTGGAAAATATCGAAAAAAGTGCGAGTTTTTGGGTGATCAGCTGATCAGGAAGGGCTGTCTAGGTCGAAAACTTGGATTTTCGCGCTTGAGCCCGAACGGTTAGTCGAATAAAAAATCTAAATTATGCAAATTTGAAGTTTTATGAAATTTCATTTTGAATAGGAAAGTTATTAGCGACAAGTTGATAATTTTCGAGTTATAAGCAAAAAAAACCGCCTAAAAATTGACATTTTCATCTTTTTTTGCATTTTCTACAATGTCGCGTCACGAAATTTTGGTGGGAGGCCTCAGATTTGAATTCAACGCCCAAAAAACATATATATTCAAAAAATAAGAACTACCCTAAAACTTTCCTGATAAAAACACAAATTGACTAGAGTAAATGTGGATATGGGTATGGTGTGTTGACTCGATGCCCAAATCATTGTAATAATAATAAATATGTATTTTTTTAAATTTGGGAAAAAAAATCCAAGTCAAGATATTATAATTTTTTTTTTACTTTTAAGGGGTGAAATTTTTAAATTGAGAAAATTTGCAAGGTCTAAGGAAGTTTCATTAAGTGGGAGATAAATTTAACCTAATTTATCGCGCGGAGAATTTACCACTGCTCGAAGCCCTTAAAAAACTTAGTAAATTGGATAGTATCTAACTTTCTGAGGTTTGGCTCGTGATTCCGGCTTCTTTCTTCTACTATGTTCTTTTCAAGATGGAAGGGCCATCCCATACAGGCCTTTAGGGGATGCACCTTCTGGTGTATCTCCTTCTCACATCAATATCTTAAAAAAAAAAAAAAAAAAGCTGAAAAATCTAATTTTTTTTTCTGACCATCTTACACTTCTTTATATTCATTACATAAAGCAACTTTTTCCTTTTTTGAAATATAATTCCATTGATAAAGGGAGAAAATCTCTCTCTGTATTAATAAAGTCTACTTGACTTCCAATTTCTATTTTCTAATTTAAAAGACATAAAATGAACTAATCAAATAAAAGCAAAAACAAGCTTTTATAGTTCTGATTATAAAACATCTAAAGATTTAGAGTTTTTCCCACCATTTGGAGATATTGTATTTTTCACGAGCACCATGATAGTTTAATTAATTGCTAAATACCAATAAATCAAGATTGAATTTTATGGTTTTCTACTATTTTGTTAACTTTATTAACAAACTAAATTTATATCTGTAACTTTTGTTCAATTGAGAGATGATAATTTGGGCTTGTATTTTTGTCTTCATTGATCTATGAGTTTATTTTTTTTTTTTCGTTTTGATTTAACAAGAGAAAAATTTGGAAAAATATGCCAAATTCTCAGAGCAAGATTAATTTAGAGAGCATCTTCATGATTTGATTAATTATCAACGGTGATAGAAAACTCAATTCTGCAAATAATAATAATCGACAAAAGAAAAAGAAAAAAAAACCTTGTATCCCATTAATTGTCACATAATTTCATTTTTTTCTAGTAAAAAATAAATAAATCGGAATTTGAAATTTGATTAATGATTCTTTATTGAATAAGAATCTTAAGAATTTGAAATGAACAGTGGTATCGTGAAATTTCTAAACATATAGTTATATATAAATGATTTACTGATTCGTGAATCACCACTGCCTTTAGACAATCCAATAAAATGTTTAAAAAACTTATTTTGCGATACTCTGAGGAAAAGTCTCTATAAATAGAAAGATATTAATATCCACTAAAATAGACATAGGAGATCAACTAGAAAGTATTCATAATTTTATTTAAAAATCACAATATTTGGATATTTTCGCCAAGGACTCATGCCAAAATTACAAAAACAATTTTTTTTTAATTTCATTTGTCTAACTGTAAATAGATTTAGCTAATACCATTCAAGAAATCGAACTAATGTCATCCTGCATTCTCCAGAAGCTCATCTCACCCATGACAACAATTTTTCAAAGATGGGGTGAATGGATACTCTGTTCTCAAAAGGATGTTTACTGAACCTTTTTCAAAGTTTATTTGAACGGTGATCTTGATCCCCATTTAAAGATCGATGAGCGTTTTTCTATTTCAAGAGATTCTTAATTTTTTACCTTACCATGGTGTTGCATTAAAATGTTATATTACTTTTATATGTTTTTTCGAAATATTTCAAAATTAGCTTGAACTCTTTCGATATAAAAAAATCGCAACGTTGTGATTTACAAGAAAGCCTAATATAAAGAAAATATCGAATAATTATTTTAAGAGATATTAATTATTTTGTCAAAAATATTTGTGAGTAGTTACCAACTTTTTGTCTAGTTGAATAAATTGACACGTTCTGATGTGGCCATCCACTTGACTTTACCATACACTTCTGGTTGAGTTTGGTACAAGGGCCTAGATTTTCATTTTTTTGACCCCCCCCTCCATTTGGGCGGTTTGTTTTTGCATTTTTAGGGGGCCCACTGATTATGTATACAAAATTTGGTTGAGTTTACTCCAAGGGCCTAGATTTTTATTTTTGAACTCCTCCTAATTTTGGCGCCAGAAAAAAAATATTTTCGTTATTATAGGTTCATTTTATAGCATATTTCATTTTTCTTGTTTTTTTCGAGATTTGAAAATATTACGATTTTGAATTTCTCACCCCACCTCTTGATTTTGGGTGGATATGGACCAAAATCTAATCAGCTCTAATCGGGCTGCATACAAAACATACGTGTGAAATTTGGTTTTAATATTCACACTAGTTTTTGAGCTAGCTAGTCCACAAAAAATTATATAGTTATAGAGAGAGCAAATATTTATTTGGACTTCAATAAAATTCAGCCAATAATTTGAAAAAAAATACTTGTTCCAACAAATAAATACACTAAAAGGTATAAAATAATTATTATCTTATTTAATTAAACTAAACGACTGAAATATAACATGAAATTACTTTTTGAAGTCGGTGCCAAACTAACTATACCTATAAGCGAGCGTACCCGCCAAACGTACTAAGTAAGATCCGTCAAGTGCGATTCATAAAAGTGTTATGTTTGGCACCAACTTCAAAAAGTAATTTCATGTTAATATTTCGTCATTCGTTGTAACTTAGTATAATAATAATTATTTATACTAGTGTATTTTATTATTGCATTTAATTTTTTGAAGTCGTTTTTATTTTTCTTAAAATATTTTATTTTTCTCTTTTTAGTGATGTTATTAATAGTGATCTATATCATCAGAACTTGACCAAATTAATATGACCCCATCCCTGAAGACTGCCCCTTTCGGATAAAAAAAGAACCATCAAATCGGTTCACAAACAAAGAGGTTGAGGTCTAAACAAACCTAATAACAAAAGAGTCTAATACCTAGTGAAAAAAAATGAAGGACCAATCGGAAGCTAGACTGGACCCAATGCAAAAAGAAATTTTCAAAATCGGTTCACAATTGTGTGGAGATGTAAGGGGTAACAACCTTTGAGTAGAAGTAGGTAATGGACTGAAATTGAGCCTCAACCATTCGTATTAATAAGCTACCTCTTGATGGAAAAATTTAGAAATTTATAAAATGAGGAGAAAAATTTAGTCTGGAATCGTATAGGGGCCGCCCATAAATTAGGACACACGAATTTCGAGAATTTTAGACCCACACTCCTCCCCGTGTCCCATTCTTTCATTTTTTTCATTGAGCCCCCATGTATTGTGCCGTCACACTACTTTTCACTTTTATACCCTATAATTTAAAAATTGAAGAAATTTAAGTGTTTTTGCTAAAACAATTTTTTTCTAGATTTATTTTACTCAACATTTTCAGGTTGGAATAATAATAATCTGGAAATCTAAAAAATTTGAAAATTTTTTAATTTGACTTATATGACATTACAATTTTTAATATCCCCCCCCCCCCCCCCCCCGTCATATTTTGTACTACACAAATCTGAGATGCCCCCCTCCCTATCACTGTGTGACCTAATTTATGGACGGCGCCCAATAACTGAAGAAGCAAAGCTCATGCAAAGAGTTCGTTATCACGTCAGAATATACATTTCAAAAAAGATGCTTAGATTTCAGTTTTTCAAGTATCAGAACTTTTACCTTGAAATTCAGAATATTAATACCTAATCGTTATAACATAGTGAGCAACTTTTTGAAACAATCATAGATAACGAGCTGAAATTTAGCTTATATATTTGCATTTATAAACTACGTTTTGGAGTCAAGTTTCAGTTTTCTAGCTTAAACAGATCGCAGAAGAAAACATTTCAAAATTCTCAAAATTTGAGAATGCTAGCTAGTGTTGAAAAAGTTTTCAGTATTTTCCCCAATTTATCACCTTTTTATGAAATTTAAAATTACTTCACTTTTCTATTGCTCAAATCTAATTATGATATGCTTAGTAAAAAACATGACCGGGCATAAAATTACCCTCCCTAAATGACAAAAAATCTGCTTTAAATTTAGCTGGAAGAAATCAAGTGACCCCCGGTTGCAGCTACTTCAGGCGCTAGATAAAACGTTATAAAACCCTTATTAAATATTTTTTTTGGAACAATCAATTTCTGGCCCAGTTTATTTCACAGATTTGTTTGATTGAAATTATTTTAAAATGCCTCTCTTCCATGCCTACTACTTATTCTTTTAAAAATATCGATTTTGTTTTCATTCTCTTATGGATATACCATACATTACACATACATGTCTTATTATTAGGTAATGATAATCAAACTGGCAACGTCACCCAACTTTACAACTTTGTAAATCCTACGTGACTTTCGCTAATTTAAAATTCGAATAAAATGACTTTTTTAAATAATGAAACTTCATTTTTCATGCAAAATTATTCCTATTGATTTTCATTATAAAAGTTATTAAGCATTTGAACAGAGGAAAAAAAAGAAAATTTACATTTTTAATTTTACATTTTAAATGCAAAGAAATTTGGAATTTTACTATTTTGTTAGCTTTTTATTATGGGTTTGAATTAACTCCACTTTTTACTAAAAATTGGAATAATCAATTTCAAAATGAAATAAATACTAAATTATAAATGGAAACAATCGATATCAAAATGGCTAAGGCTAGTGTCTTTTTTATATTTAAGATGAAATAATTCAATTTTAAAATTTATTAATCCCAATTTGAGTTTGAATTTTTTTAAATCTTTTGAATTTTTCTTCGTTCCAAATTTGCTAATTGATTTTTTTCTTCTTTAAGCCACTTCTTCATTATATATTCTTGGAATGGTCAATCCTGATAGAAATTTTTTTACATAGGTCCCTTGAATTCACCAATACCATATTCAGCCATTGAACTGATTGTCTGTCATTAGAATAATTTAAAAATTAAGTTAATTTTTTAATGTAGAAAGCGATATTAAAAACTCAAGTTTTGAATGCAAAATCAGAGCAACGATTCGCTTCAAATAAAACCATCGGAACAATACATTTACTTCAGGTGTTTTTAAAATATTTGTCATTTTAATTGTTATAGTAGTATACTTACTAGTAAATGTTATTAGAGAAATTAATATGTTTGTTTGAGAAGTTTCCAATATGCCAAAGGCATGTGATTTCCGGCAACTTGTTAGTGCTTAATGCCTATCTATCTCGTCTATTTGTCTGACCAGATTATTATTCGTAAATATGATACAAACATGAAAGTTTTAAGTATTTATTTTTAGCAAAATGAAAAATTCGAAGAGGACTTTCGAATTCTCCTGGACAAATTATGTGAAAATTCTGATTAACATGCAAGTCTCTACCACCAAGACAAATGCATGCGGATTGCAAAAACCCTTATGTGTAACTTATTAATCAACAACAGTCCAATAGAACAAGTCCCAAGTTTTAACTATCTGGGAGTTCAGATTTCTAGCAAACGAAACCTTAAGGAGGATGCAAGTCACCAAAGGAGCAAAAATTTCGGGCTGTCTATCCAATCTAGTTTGGAAAAATAACTCTTATGTCTGCCGAAAGTAAAATTCGGATATATAAGACCTGTGTACGCCAGGGCAGAAACAACCATTACAAAGCAGCTTCTCTGGACAACTGAGATGAGAGAGTTGTAAGAGCCATCCATTCGAAGACCCTGAATGATAATATCCGCAGCGAACACCTTAGGCAAATAAGTGGTCTTCAGGACATAGTCGATTGGGTTCATGTAAGAAGAAGATGCTGGGCTGCCCATATAGACAGAAAGCAAGACGACCTGTCTCCCGAAAATATTGGCAAAAAACCCTCCCGATGGGCTCAAAAGCCGTGGAAAACCGAAGAAAAGATGGAAAGAGAATTATGACCCTGATGACTGAATATATGTTGGAGAAACAGGTGTTCGGGGCACCTATATAGAAGAATAAGAAGAAAAAATCGTATTGAAAATTTTAATCAGAATATTATTTTGGAAAGGATCGAATTTTTGGTCTCATTAATAAATTAACTGCAACGGATTGTTGCTAGACTTTATCTATAGACGTTTGGAATATTATATGTTTGTTACTACTCATCTAATTAAGAAAAGGAGGAAAAAAATGTTTTTCTCTTTGTTAAAAATGAAGAAAGTTTTTGAACACTACTGTGGAGAGAAGAAGGAAACATTTTATTTGTTTCATTCATTGACCCTTTGAAACCCTGAAGAAGGAGGGAAAAATCCTCCGAAACGTCGGTTTGAAAGGAAAGGAGGAAGGATTCCAATAAATTACCCCTTATTTGATATGCGCCCCTGAACTTGCCCCCTATCTTATCCAAGCTATTCCAACTCTCTTACGAGTCGGGCATATTCCCCAAAAGCTGGAAAATAGCCAGAGTCACACCTATTCCTAAAAAAGTGAGACACATCACAAAATCTCTAATTACAGGGCCTATCTCGATCACCTCTGTTCTTTCCAAATTAATGGAATTAGTCATAAACCAACACGTCCCTTCATCACTTGAAAACAATACAAATTAATTCACGATAGGCAATATGGATTCAGACAAAATCGTTCCACAGGCGACATCTTAACCTATGTCACCCACACCTTGAACAATACTCTAGAGGCCGGAAAAGAAACCCTCGCTGTAGCCCATTGATATCTCCAAAGCTTTTGACCAGGTTTGGCACAAAAATCTTCTTGCCAAACTACCAGCCTTTGGATTCACCACCAACACTTCGCAAATGGATTGAAAGCTTTCTGACAAACCGAAGTATAAAAGTTGTGGTGGATGGAACATCTTCTGAATCGTTCTCCACAAACTCTGGTGTTCCCCAAGGCTCTGTAATCTCCTCCACACTCTTCACTTATTTATATAAACGACCTTATTGATCAAACGGCAAACCCCACTCATTGTTACGCCGACGATAGCACTCTACACGGCAAACCCTCTCTCCCGAATAATCGAATCAATATTGCCTCCTCAATTACTCTCGACCTAGACAAACTGAATAAATGGGGCTCTCAAAATTTAGTTAACTTTAATTCAAATAAGACTCAATGTTGTCTAATTTCTAGGCGCGAAAATAGAGATTTCCTGATATTCACTTCTGATTCGAATACCCTGAAAATGTGTGACAGCCTATCCATGTTGGGCGTCTCTGTCGCATCTGACCTGTCTTGGAATGAACACATCTCCTCTGTGGCGAAATCTGCAGCAAGGAAGATTGGCTTCTTATTCAGGTCCAAGCGATTTTACAAACCCCACAACTTCTCGCATCTACGAGGCCCAAATCCGCCCCTGTCTCGAATACGGCTCTCATCTGTGGAGAGAGCCTCAAAATATTCTCTTGCTACCCTTGATGCAATTCAGAAACGAGCCGTCAGGCTAATTGACGATTCTACCTCACCGACTCCCTCGACTCGCTTTGGCTCATCGAAGAGATGTCTCCGCCCTTTCCCTTTTCTATAGATACTATCACGGCAGGTGCTCTGATGAGATAAAATCAATAATTCCCCCCAAAGCATGCTTTGCACGCAGCACAGTTTTGCCGACTCCCAACCTCTTTCGCGGTCAAATTAGAAAAGTGCCGGACCACTTCATTCGCGAGATTCTATATCCCCATGACTTCAGGGAGCTGGAACTCTCTCCCAGCCTGCATCTTTCCCAGCACCTATGATACTTCAAACCTTTCAAAACCGAGGTGCATAGACACCTACGTCTGCACCCTCTCTAGCTTAAACAGCTTTCCCTTCTTCTTCAGGCAATGCAAGGGTTCCTGCGAGATCCGCAGGGGCTACATCTTTACTGGATTGCACCCCGCCTACGCAATTCGATTGCATTAAAAAAAAAAAAAAATGTGTTAATTTTTTCTTTTCCTCACTACCCCTGGGCTGCCTTCCATTACATTCAATTATTACTTTATTATTAATCAATTAATTGATGTCAATGTTGACTTAAAATCATAAATAGCCATCGATTCTCATCTTGGTAATAATCAAACAAAAAGGAATCTGGAATTAATATTTATAAAGATTTATTTTAAAATAGAGTTTTTATTTATTGATTATAATAAACAGACACAGCTATAAATATTAGGAGTATATATTTTTAATTATTTTTTAAGGCCCATTTAAAAACCTTTCATCCGCAGCTGCCAGGTAATGAACCCCAGCTTAAACATATTCCCAAATCCGAACTAGCTGCGCTCGCGTTGCTTAACTTCACTGATCATGTGTGAGCCAATGCTTTCCACATACCAAGTTTTAAATATAGGTGAATGTGAAAGAGATAGATGAATAATAAAGAAACGTCAAGTGTAAACATATTTATTTACTTCTCTTTCTCACTGGGGATCGATATTTTTTCAATTCGTGTGAGGTTTGTTTGGGAGAAATTGAAAACCACTTGTCATCATAAACATTGTCCCTCTGCCAGAAACATCAAGAACGAGGGAGGTGGCGGCGATGGTTAAATTTAACTCCTGCTCCCAGCAGAATGACTATTTCCGCTTATTCCTCCTCTTCACTCCAATTAACTACTTCAAATTCAATGGATTTTGGTATATTTTTTTTATTCGTAACTGTAAGATTTACTTAATCTTATTTGTAACTGTAAAATGTTATAATAAACTAAGCAACTATGCAATATTCCCAATCGATCAAAAAATAATCCAGTTTTATTTCAATTTCGTAATGCTCTACTTTACTCTACTCGTAATTCTGAGCGTGTTTCAACAACGCCATAAATTTTTGACATGTCCACTTTAGGAGCATTTATGAAAATGAGAAATGTAGGACTCCAAAATGACATTGCGTCATATGAATGAAATTAAAAAAAGTTAAATTATTATTAATTTTATGGGGTGTAAAAGGAAAAAAACAGTTTAAATTGATTATCCGGAAATCATTCCAGGTTCTGAATACAGAAATTTTATAAATTCAGATTTGACACTGCTCAGGGTTATATTATAGATTATATCGGTGAAGACTACATTAGGCTGCTTCATCCGTTTCAGTACATACTTTAGCTGCACTTTTATATGTGATTTAGTATTTTTCTTCTTTATGTCATATTAAGGCCATATTAACAACAGTGAAACCTCTCAAATCCGAACTAATTGGGATTGTAGCCTGTTCGGATTTTAATTTGTTCGGATTAGCAGAAACCTGTTTCGACAATTGAAGGTATCTGATATCAAATGAAAGATTAAGTAATATTTTGTGTGTTTCTATTATTATTTCATTGTTTTTGCAAAGTGATTAACCTAAAGAATTTCAATAACCAACTTTTGAACGTTTTTCAATCCTGGATGACATAAGTATCTAGACACATTTACACTTTGTTAGGTATGCTAACTGTCTTCTTTGTTAATTTTTCAACTAATTTTGTAAAATAAGGTTATAATGTAGAATATATAGATAATTTTACTTAGAGAAAGTGGTGTAGGTTTTAGGTGAAACATAATATTAATTAATAAAGTAAAGGGTGTGTAGTTTCACAGTGAATGAAATAAAATTCAAAAACTGTTTTAACCTGTAAACTCCTGATGATGGACTAATAATGCAAAATATATTGAGTTTGTATAAACCCTCTTTGAGTTTTATTTCATTCACTGTGAAACTACACACCCTTTACTTTATTAATATAGATAATTGTTAAATGACTAAATAAATAAGTTAATATTTTTTGCGTTCGGATTTCCGAGATTGGTTGATTTGAGGGGTTTCACTGCATATACATCCTTGAAATAACTGCCCTAAGAATTTCTTAGATTACTAAATTCCTCTAAGTGCTGCTGACTACATATCTACTCTTTCAATTCCTGAGCCGTGCTCTTGTTCCAGAACTTTTGTCTATTATTTTCCTTTGTACATCAAATGAAGAACAATATAATTATCAATCTTATTTCAGAATTCAATATATTCCTATTTCTTGATTTTATTATCTGCATCAGACTCAGTTTTTGTGATTATCTCTATCTTTCTTCATTTCTTACCTTAATCATTATGATATTCTTCGAAAAATCCACATTTCAAAGACAATCAAATTGGTTTCTAGTCCAAGCTTAAATTCTTCACATAGTAGAAAAATAAGTTCATATAATATCAGAGTATAAATTTAAAGTCATATATCTCGACTTTGTGGTAAGGAGAATTTAATTTTTACCATTTTGCAATATGTTCGTGCAAATGCTGCGATGACTTGTTCCCAACATCGCCTGATTACATGTTCTAAGATCAGATCTATGAATATGTTTGAATTCACGTCCGTTATCAGTATTTGTCATCTTACGCTTGTAGAGGTATAGTTATTGCAATTCTAATAGAGATATATAAAGAAAATCACAAAATATCTTGATTATTTTGTTGTTTTTTTTAGTACTTACTTATCTAAATTTAAAGTCAAAGTAATGTAGAAAAATATTTTCGATACTAAAATGCGATTCATAATTCGCAATCTGTGCCAAATTCTGCGTTGAGTCTATATAACACTTGACTCATAATCTTGCTAGAATTTAATATGTTATATGTTAATATGATAAATAATGCTTGATTTTCATCTGGTTTATTTTATTACCAATTATATTTCTAGATTATTATATATCTTTGTCGTAAATCATTAGCCAAACTTGAAATAATTTCCTTTATTTTTCTATCTATTTCTCTTTGTAAAAAATGCATTAATCATTCATTGGCATGTGTCGCTTTCTCGTTGACTTGGTAACGAGAATCCATACTTTGCCCCTGCCGAGGTATTTCGTTTAGCCGAAGGCATAAAGATTTATGCTTAGAGAAACGGGCTTTAAGATGCTTGCTTATTTTATTCATATTTTTCAATTCATTGATATATTATGCAAATTTGTTCACAAAATGGCAAAACTACAAGTCCAATGTTTTATTTAGGGCTGAAGTAAAGTAATTTATATAATAATTAATGTAAATAAATTGATGATGGATGTCGCACTTGCAATATTTCCATTTAAATTAGCTACCTACTCCATTTGTCCTAACAACGTTTCCTCTGTCCTAGCATGGTACACATCCTAAGAATGTTTGTTGGCTAAAGATTTGATAGATTGCACAAAAGTCTTTCATTACACCTAACTATATCTATAACTAAAATAACATTTATGCAATGTGCATGCTTTCTTTCTTGGTTTACGATAAAGGGAACGATGCGATCATGAACGTGTTGTGAAATGAGGAAATTATAATATGGTAAAAAAGAAACTCCGAAAAAAGTTTCTTTATGCCCTTGTAATTTTATGTGAAAGTTGATAAGTGGTCCCCTTTATCATCAGTTTTCCAATTTTTTAGAAAATAAATGTTTGAATTTCGAAGGGATTATACTTATTTCTTGTAGAGTGTTACATAAAGATGTAGGAAATTATAAAATTCGACAAAGAAAACTCGAAAAAGATTCGTATTATACCCTTGAATTTTATGTGAAAGTTGGTAAGTGTCCCCCCTTAATCGTCAGTTTTCCTAGTTCTTTAGAAAATATTTGAATTTCGAAGGGATTATACTTATTTCTTGTAGAGTATTTTTATAAAGATGCTAGGAAATTATAAATTCGACAAAGAAAATCGAAAAAGATTCTCATTATGCCCTTGAATTTTATGTGAAAAAGTTGATACGGGCCCTCTTTATCATCAGTTTTCCAATTTTTGTGAAAATATTTGAATTTCGAAGGGATTATACTTATTTCTTGTAGAGATATTTTATAATGATGTAGGAAATTATAAATTCGACAAAGAAACTCGAAAAAGATTCTTTTTATAGCCTTGAATTATATGTGAAAGTTATAAGGGTCCTCCCTTATAATCAGTTTTCCAATTTTTTTTAGTAAATTAATATTTAAATTTCGAAAGGTTTAGGTATAGTTATTTCTTTTAGAGTATTCTATAAAGCATGTAGGAAATTATAATTTTCGTCAAAGAAACTCGAAAAAAGATTCTTTTTATAGCCTCTCAATTTTATGTAAAAGTTGATAAGAGTCCCCCCTTATCATCAGTTTTCCAATTTTTTTAGTAAATTAATATTTAAATTTCGAGGCGGCTTATAGGTACTTATTTCTTGTAGAGTATTTTATAAAAATGTAGGAAATTATAATTTCAACAAAGAAACTGGAAAAAATATTCTTTTTATACCCTTGAATTTTTATGTGAACATTGATAAGGGTCCCCCCCTTATCATCAGTTTTTCCCATTTTTTTAGGAAATTAATATTTGAATTTCGAAGGGATTATAGGTATACAGGTAAGTCTCCCACCCACTATATAACAAATAAACATACCTTCATTTAACTAAAAATGTATATGCAAAATCTTGCCTATCCAAAATAAATTTCCTAAAGCTCCCGCCCCTTTCCCCCTGCTTAAAAATAATACGTAGTAAAAATTTACCTAAATACATACTGAAATGTAAACCTCTGTCCTTTTATTGAAATTGCAAACTACTTTTAGATCCATTTTTGGATTAAATTGGTAAATAGTTTCGAAGATATTATTTCGGTATACTCTTCGAGTAAACTTCAAAAGATTGACCATATCGGATTAAGGTTACTTTCAACAATTTATCCGAAAAGTCTACACAACTATCAGATTACGGCCATCTTAGACAAAAACTTTTTGTGATTGAACATCTTAGCTGATTAGCTGGTACCTCTAATTTATTGGGTAGTTTTACCAGAGCCGGACAAACCGGTCTTTAGGGTTCTGTTTAAAAGGCATCTTAAATTAATATCGATAGAATATCTTCCAATATCTACTAAGTGATGAAGCTCGACTACATAATAAGATAATAGGATATAAACTTGAAACATTCAAGCAAGTCAAATGTATAAGCATTTTGCCCAAATTCAAATGGGGGGTGGTATGTTATTACTATAAAGATACCGTTAAGTATAATAAATCTGAATTATCAAAATAATTCATTCACATTACAATGATGACGCCAAAGTACTCATTTTTACACGATTTTTGTACCCCTAACAGGATTTCCAAACCCCTGAACATAAAATTTCTTTCTTTTCTTATCAAAAACAAATAAATATAAATATGGTACCCGAAATATTTTGAAAGGTATTAGATACGGACTCTCAATATACAAGTCCGGCTGGCACTTTCGCACTTGGCTGTTTCTTCGGAGTGAAACTTTCTTTTGCGACGTATCTGTTTGAAATTTTTTTGTTACAATAAAGGGGAAATGACCTAATAGAAGGGAAATAAAAGGCAAGCCTTGATTTTAAAATAATATTAAAATTTCCCTAATTTTAATAAATTTTATTTGTCGTAAACAATTAGTGGATATTAAAAGCACAATTTGAATTTCGTAATTTTAATCAATTTTATTTGTCATGAGTTATTAGTGAATTTTAAAATTAAATTTTACTTAGGGAAAGTGGTGTAGATTTTAGGTGAAACATGATATTAATTAATAAAGTAAAGGGAGTGTAGTTTTTAATCTTTAAACTCTTGATGATGGACTAAAAATCCGAAATACCATATATTGAGTTTGTATAAACCTCTTTGAGTTTTATTTCATTCACTGTGAAACACTCCCTCCTTTATTAATTTAACATTAAAGCTTCACTTCCCCGTGAGCTTATTTGGATGAGGCTCACACTTTTTTTCTTTATGGTAGAAAACAAAAAACATTAAATAATAGCAGATTAAACATAGTGGAATTCATTTCAATAAAAATGCTTAAAATAAACCATCTAAACATCTAATTAAACGATTCTATGCTACTAATAGCATCAATTAAGCGTGATGAAAATTCGAAGGCCACTAATGAGGGTTCGATTTCTCTACTTGTACTATGAGGATTATTTTTTTACTTTATAAATAATGAATATAGAGCTATATATACACTATTATACCCATATTGGACAATAGATTATTGTTTGTTATTACATGTATTATATATTTGTTTTGTTTTGTTTTACTAATTTTTATTTTTCTTAACTTTAGTGCAGTCTTGACAAGATTTGACCATATTGTCAATATCTTCTTCGATTTTCGGGCAAAAGCTAAGGATCGTGCTTTTAATTTTTACCATACCTATACGTACGTTGAATGTAGTTCTCCTAAAATTGCTGGATGTAATGTTTTCGGAATGACAACTCGAATTCCTCTTAATATAACTCCTGAGAGAACACACTATATTCTTCGTTCATTATTTCTTCCTTGAGTAATTTCGTTTTTATTTTAATTAAATCACTGTCTTTATTCGTTTCGACGCGGATATGTTCTATAGTAATTGGATGGATATGGTATTGATCTATTAAGTAGGATTCTTTTCTTTATATTTTTCCCAATTTGTATTTAAAGAAAATAGGATTTCTGGAGGGTTAATCTACATTTCCGTGCTGTTTCGAAGTTCGATGTTTTATTTCATAGTTAAATCCAGAGATAAACTGTGAATATCGAAGTAATCTATGTGCAGACATTATTGGACATTAATTTATTTGTATTAAATATGTCTAATAAAGGTCGATTGTCGATAATAAGGGTAAATTTTTCTGTTTAAGCCCTCCAATTTCAAAGAGAGAAGTGCTGGTCCCGATTAGACAAAACTTTTGTTGATTTACTAGTCTTTCTATGTTTTTTTTCTCTACCTTCTGCACAATTCCTCTGGCGCAGGGATATTTGCACTCATCGGCTTGTCAGTTTCCTATGATGATGTGTTTAGCTTATGAGATGGTGGGATGTGGCTAGGGGCCTGCCCCCCACTCCCCCTTGTGGTCCCCCCTCCCCCCGGGGGTCCCATCGACAGGAAGGGCGCAGGGATCTCCGTCACTGCTCAGGGTTCCAGGCCAGGAGGAAGTATACGATTTCCTTGCTTATCTCTCCCATTTGGGGGGCCAATTATATCGAGTCAACGCCACGGAGAACTCTTATCGTCGCTCATATCAGATTAATTTATGGAAGAAAGAATTGGGGTGCTAGGGAAAGAAAATTCGATCACTTTTGATATTCATAGAGATTATATTCGACTCTTTTCAATATTTAAAAAATACAAATTCGGATTCTACTACTGAATTAGGATAGTTTTTACTATAACCTGCATATAGTTACATTATAACACTATAATTGTCTAAATATCTATCTGACAGTCTTCAGAATTACAGTTAGAACACTAAATAAGATATAAACTTAGAATTTACAAGTTTGTTTTATTCAAATTTTATTCGATTATGCGAGATTTTTATAGCTGTTTTTTATTTATAAGTTTTGGATTTTTTTTAAATATTTGAAGAAGAGTCGTAGCATCTCCGATTATTTGTTTATTTCAACATTCTTACTAGATTTTCGATCTTTGATTAAGGTCATCTTCATACCATATTTGTAATAATCTATATATATAAAATCCTTTGTGTGTATGTACGCGATCGACCCACGCCTAAACCACTGAACGTATCGAAACCATATTCACACCATATGTTTGCTTAGTGCTGGGGATGGTTTATCTAAATTTTGAGCCAAATCGGTTTGATTTTATTTTTTATTTTTATATTTAATTGATTGACAGATAAGATCTATAGAAATAGAGCCTCTAAAAGGGCCAAGCAAACAATACATTATCCCTACCCTGAAAGGTCAGGTCTTAAACAATGAAACCCCTCTTAACAAAAGAAAGGGGTATACAGGTAGTCAGGTCAAAATTTCAGAAACTTTTTTTTAAGATAATAAAATCTATTTTGAATACAGACATAATTTGTAAATTTAATTTTATATATATATAATCCTTAGTATGTATGTGCGTGATCGACCCATGCCTAAACCACTGAACGTATCGAAACCATATTCACACCATATGTTTGTTTAGTGCTCCAGATGGTTTATCTAAATTTTGGGCCAAATCGGTTTGATTTGATTTCACACGATTTTACATAATTAAATTAATTATTCTCAGGTAGAATGCCAATTGGGGTTTTAAAAAAGGTTTATCTTTTCTTTTGTACCCAGGCAGACAATGGGTGTGGGTTAATTCATTGTTCTCAAAGGCCTTGAAGAAGTATTATGATTATATTATAGATATATTTTGTTTTCCCTAAACTTTAGAATTAAACTGTTTCACAGAAATACACCATTCTCTCTTAAGTAAAAAGAAAAATTTATATTATTAAATGTGATTATTTTATTGTTATTAGTTGGCTAACCTGAGCCTGTCGGAAAGAAACATTCCAAATCTTAATCAATGTTTCTTATTATAAATACATTTCCCAGTATCTCAGTGCATTACATACAACGAATCATGGTGCATGCCTAGCATTACGATTGTTAGAAGAAGATTCGCATTGGGATACAACTCTTGCCCATGCTGCTCTCGGTTCATCGCCACATCAAATACGATGTTTGTTTGCCATTTTATTGACAACGTGTTTTCCAACTAACCCGCCTAAATTATGGGGAAAATATAAGGCTTCAATGAGTGAAGATGTATTACATGCTCTACGTAGAATTCGAGGAGATCCAGATATAAATTTCTCGCCAGAAATATATAATGAATCTTTGATTAAGTTGGAAGATTTATGCATGATCATTTCGAATCAACCACTAATTAAATTAGGGATGCCATCAGTTAATCGGCCAGTAAGTGATTTATTTAATCGCGATATGCAACGTGAACAATCGTACAATGTTGATGGTTTAAATGCATATGTTCAAGCAAATGAACCAAAATTGTTACCAGAACAAAAATTATGCATGCAGTCGCTGCTCAAGAAGATGGTTTCTTTTTTTGGATGCACCAGGTGGAACAGGGAAACATTTTTAATTTCGCTCATATTGGCACAAATGACATCATCTGGAATTGCTGCCACTTTATTAGACGGAGGAAAAACAGCACATTCAACACTAAAATTATTATTGAACATTCAAACAAATGAAAATGCTGTATGTAACATTAAAAAGAATTTTTGGAACTGTACATAAATCAAAATTCATTCATGTATAAGAAAATATTAGAAAGAGTAAATCTATGCTTCGTCGTTGAATTATTTAACCTATAATCTTCAAACTAACGTAAGAGAGAAAAAAGAGAGAATGAAATGAAAAGAGAGAGAGGAATACTAGAAGTTTCACTTCCGTCGTGCGTAAGCTTGACACACTCAGAATTTTTTATTTTGCTTTCGCAATGTGTTAGATTATTTCTTGAAGCTGATTTTTAATTAATAAAATACGAGTATATTTAATTAAAATACAGTTGAACAAAATTATATTGCAAACAAACTTTTGGCCGTCTCGAGACGCTGCCCGCCAGGGCCACCTGCCCGGAGGGCCAAGGTAGATGGCGTGCCGGAGGCACGCCTGACGCAGATCATATAGAATCCAAAATTCTATCAACATATATAGATATATATATAGAAGCATATGGGGTGCATTCCATGCCAAATCGACTCCCTTTTGAACCCGACCCCTTTCGATTTGGGTGAAACTTTTTTATCTTTTTCTACCCTATCGAAAACATTTTTCAGAATTTTTTCAAATTTTTTCTACTCAACTGAAATAAAGTTATTAATTTTTTAAAAAAATGGTGTTTTTTCTTTCAAACGCTGATACTTATTTCAAAAAATTGACTAATCGGGATTTTTTTTTGTTTTTAAACGTGCTTTTCAGAAAAAAATACAAAAAAATATTCAAATCATTGATTTTTTGAAGTTTGACATTTTTTGAAATTTTTTATTCAAAAAAAACTTTTATTTATTCTTTATAGAATGCGGCAAATCCCACGATGGTCGGACTTTACTCTTCTTTTTTCTTTTTTTGTTTGTTTTTTTTTTTTTTTTTGTTTAATTGAAAAATAGTTTTCTTATATTTTCGCAATCCAACATTGTTTTCATAATAAAATATATCTTAATAATTATATCCATAATATTTTATAATTCTTTTATAATCTTAACTTGATTAATAATTAAGATTTTACTCATCGAGAAGATTTTTGGACTGTTTAAATTAAATTTAATAGAAATACTTTGCGAATAATAAAATAAATATTCGCTAAACTCAGAGAACACCCGTCAATAAAAATCACGCTAGAATCCACACAGTTGCAGCCAAATTGACTCGTGGAAATTTTTTTTTCAAAAATGTCGAACTTCAAAAAATCAATGATTTGAATATTTTTTTTGTATTTTTTTCTGAAAAGCACGTTTAAAAACGAAAAAAATCAAAAAAATCTCGATTAGTCCATTTTTTGAAATAATTATGAGGTTTTGAAAGAAAAAACACCATTTTTAAAAAATTTATAACTTTATTTCGGTTGAGTAGAAAAAAATTTGAAAAAATTCTGAAAAATGTTTTCGATAGGTAGAAAAAGATAAAAAAAAGTTTCAGCCAAATCAACAGGGGCCGGGGTCAAAAGTGGTAGATTTGGCATGAAATGCCCCATATACAAATTACATAGAAATATAAATAAACATAAATATATGCAAACACTTTCCTTGAGTATAACATGAGCAGTTTATTTATTCAGGAAAACAATTTTAATCACGTGATTATTTTGGAGAGGATCTAATTTTTGTAAGATTCAGAATAAAAAAATATTTTTATATTATTGGGTGTACAGATCTTTATTAGGTAGAATTAAGCTGAGTTTTTTTTTTTAATTTAATTCACTTAAAACTACGATTTGGGAGAAATCAAGATGCCCATTTTTACATATTTATTCTACCTAAAAGGATTTCGAAATTACTGAATTTAAAATTCTTTCTTCTTCTCTTTACCAACCATATATAATTAATTATATTTCAAGTATTTTGGAAACTTCGCTATGTCAGTCCGATTGCACTTCAACACTTTTACGTATATTAATAGTTATTTGTTTATTTAACAGATTGTTAAGCATTAAATAAATAAATAAATAAATAAATAAATCTTTATTACTCGACCTGCTTAGAGGCACAAGTCCTCGGTGGCTAGGTCAACAAAACATCAATACAAATTAACTACAGAAATTAATAAACATAAATACAAATCAATTAAAAGAAATTAACAATTAACAAACAAGAAAAAGAAAAAAATAGAAATGTATGCTCATTAACAAATAACATGATCATAGATTTCCATCAAAAGACAAAACGTAATTTAAATAATTCCGCGCAAAAACCCGATACCAGGAGCAAACGACGCATTAGCCATCCCGACATTTGCCATAAGTTGTTAAGGAAACCTGGTCAAAACCTTAACAAGGATGGTATGACCTCTCTACCTCAAGCTAATCTCTGCTTGTGAGAACTAAATAAAATTTTGCACAAAGATAGAGATAGATATGCACAAGCATAAAGATATATTCATTTTATCTTCATCGTGTATTCAATTGACCAGTCATCAGTAGGAAGAGATCGAGTGGTAAAATATATTTTTTTTTTCTTTCATTTTCTCTGCTGAGATTTGCCGATGAATTGCTTGGCCAAAATGTTTCTCTTCCCGGTACTGAGTTTTGCCCTTTGGTAGACTCGTAATTCTTGCAAGACCTGTCCCGAACGCTGCTCAGAAAGAGGATGTGATCCAAATATGAAAAAAAGGGGAAACACATAACTGGAGATTCAAGTTTTTAATTTTATCCATACGGAGTAGAGAGGGAGAGGAGAGAAGATATTTTTTAATATCAGCTAAAGAGATTTCAAAAGACGAGCCGAGGACAGATAACATTTTCTAAAAAGGATTATTGTGCTATCATTAGTCGTTGTGCATGCTTGTCTATTAAAATATCATTTCACCTACAAAAATCCTTGCATAAAGAATCTTTGGTCGATTGAAAAATTCAATTTTCTCTTCGAATAAGAGCTAGCTACTGGTCTCGAAAGTCAGTAAAGCATTCTTTATAGCCATATTAGATTTGACCTTTGGAAATATTTTTTGATCAGACCACCCATGATGGTGTAAGTGAAAGATTAGATGTCGGAAAAAAGGAGAAAAAAAGTGATACATTTTTTTAGTATTCTCATCAAGAAATTTCGGAAATTTTTTGGAAGCAGCGAACGTTTTGAGAGTAGAAAATTTTAACTTTATTAGCTTAATCGCCGCCATAAACGTTAACGTGTCAAATTTCTTGCATTTTTGAACTAGAAGTTCACGAAGCCATCGAAGTCTAAAATTTAATCAGCTTTTCTCGTTTCGAAAATCACTACATTTTGGTGCCAAAACGAACTTTCACACCAAGCGAAAGAAAAAGAATTCACAAAAGAAGAAACAAAGAGGTAGTCCTCTCTGCTTGATGCAAATAGCTTGCTCACACACACATATATCGAGATGATCGAAACTATAGTCTCAAACAAATAAATAACATATATACAGATATATCATCTCCTGATATATATGTGTGTGCGTTTATTCGCATCGAGCAGCGGACAACCTCCTTTGTTTCTCTTTTGTGAATCAACAACTCTGCTACTCTCGGCAAAAACAAAAACTTTTACAATTTAGAAAAAATAATTATTTAGAATTGATTTTTCTTAAAGCTTTTAAGACATTTTTTAAATACCCTAAGTAGAAAAAATTAAAAATGAGAATTTTTGATTGAGAGTCATTTGGCTTGTTCAACATACGAAGCCTGCCTAGCGTTGCCGAGTGAGCTATAGAGAATCATCCAATTCACATTTTTTCATCTGGAAACTCCGTAAGAAAGATCAAAATGTATCCAGTTTTAATAAATTAAAAAAGGGATAAGTGCGAATCAGAAACAAATAGAAAAAAGATAATTTCAAAATAATTTTTTTAGTCCATAAATAATGGAAAAAAACCTGAAAATTATTGAGGAAAGTCAAAACTCCGACCACCGTGAGTAAGTCAAAAACTCCGCCCACCGTGAGTAGCAAGTGATTTTTGTAATGAGTATAATCCATATTTAAAATTTTTATTCTATTCCAACGAACTAATATGGTCACCTTTTACGATTGTACGAAACCCTAAAAAGCAGTGGCGGATTATGTGGTTTGGGGGGCCTCAGACGGTATAACTAAAGAGCTCACTATTATTTATACAGGTTTTTCACTTCAAATTGGTCATTTTACAAATCAAATTGAACATTTTATTATTATTGTTTTATTTGTAAAATGTTCAATTTGGAAGTGAAAAACCTCTATTTGTTAAATTTACCAATAATATCCAAAAAATAGACACGCATAATGTCTCACATTTTTAAGTTTTAAATTTTTAAATAAATTTTATAATTTAACAAGGACATTTAATCAAATACAATTGGGATTCGGTGGCCTTCTCCGGGTCCACCCAGTCCGTCCACCGTGAGTGAAATCCACCATTGTTAAAAGGTACTGCAATACTAATGCTCGAGAAATGTGGATACTTAAGTGGGAGATAAATTTAACCGAATTTATCGCGCGGAGAATTTACCACTGCTCCGAAGCCCCTAAAACCCTAGTAAATTGGATATTGAATTGTATCTAAGTTTCTGGGATTGGCCCGTGATCCCGGCTTCTTTTCCTTCTGCTCTGTTCTTTTCACGATGGAGGGGCCAGCCCATACAGGCCTTCAGGGATCCACCTTTCTGGTGTATCTCCTTCTCACATCAATATCATTAAAAAAAAAAATACAAGGCATTTTAATCCAATACTGGTATGGGATTCTATGGCGCTTCTCCGGGTCCTACCCGGTCCGTCCACCGTGAGTGAAATCCACCATTGTTAAAAGGTACTGCAATGCTAATGCTCGAGAAATGTGGATACTCGGCAATGAGATGAGATTCCTATCTGCCAACTATGTAAAATATAAAATTCATTAATAACAGAAAATAGTACAACATTTAAACATCCATGCTTTAATAGAATATTTTTTACTTCAGTCGCGAATCAAAATTAACTTTCTCATAAAAGTAGAGTAAATAGTATCTTTTTTTAAATTAATATTTTCCCCTGAACGGTCTGATTAAATAAACCTTCTTCAACAGCTGGTGACAGTGATGAAAGCAGCTTAAGAAAAAATCGAAACTCTATCATTTAATCGAAAAATTTCCGGTGAGAAACCAAATAATCTGTTTCCTTTGGAGATAGAACACGCGCCTAATCCAAATCTTAATCCTTTCTTTGAATGAATTCAAACACAACTTTCTGATTAGCCGTCGATTTAATTCGAGCAACTAAGCAGCCCGAAAGAAATTATTCTTTATTTTGAACCTTAACATTAATAGCTAATGCTATATTTTATAATATATACAAAAAGTATTGCTCGATAATTTTAGCAGTTCGTTAAAAAAGGCCGTATTTTAATATTATTTTTAATTTTAAATTAAGATAAAATGTTCGGATTTCTATTTGCAACCAGACTTAATAGCCCAGTAAAAAGGGGGGTTTCAGCTTACATTAATTGCGGGAAAAGATTTTTTTTCATTTGGGATTGTGTGTGGGTATGCCAAATCTAAGTTTGCGACCTCGAAAGTTTTGGGGACAACTTTTGGTGGCAGAAAAACCTCGAAATTTTCGTACTTTTTCCAGTTTTTTTTGCTTATAACTCGAAAACGGTCCATATTTTGTAAATAGCCGGGGGGCTGTTTTAACGGATCCCCATTAAAAATCGAACAGCTGGACCAATTTAGCATTTCTTTTTTTTTTAATCAACGTGAAAATTTATCCTATTTAATTTTACTATAGGACGGATTTATTTACAAAATGTCGGCAGTTTTTGAGTTACAAGTGAAAAACTGGAAAAAAGTCTGAAAAATTTCGAGGTTATTTCGGCACCATAAAGTTGTCCCTACACTTTTCGAGGTTCTCAAACTTAGATTTACCAAACGATCCTAGAAAAAAATCTTGTCCCGCAATTAATGTAAGCTGAACCACTCTTTTGGATCCTCTACCACTATTTACTAGAGTATAAATAGAAATTGAATTAAAAGCTGAAAACATTGTGCGCATTGTCCTGATGATAGGCCCAGGTTCGTTGAAAAAATAAATAAATTTAACTAATTTGATTTAATCCCGGCTGAAAATGTAAATCAACCGTTTTTACTTTAATTTTAAAAATTAAATATAATATTACCTACTTTTTATTTCAATTTTACTTGGTTTAGTTGACTCTACAAAAAGAAATCATCCTTCAAATTTAACAACAGGGACGTATGTATTTTTTTTTTTGTTTTTTATCAATATCATATTTAATTAATGGGTTTTTTTTATCGCCAACCACCTCTTTATTTTGAATCAAAAAGGATGGTGCTACTTGTATTATATTTTGATTCAGAGAAATCTGTTTTCTCTGATGATCATCACCTGCTTTTATTTACTTTTAACCCACCTGTTAATAAACGGTTAAATTCATAAAAAACCTAACAAATTTTATTTTTTTCAAAAGCAAGACCAGCTTGGATCGTTTCTTTATTCTTGAAACTGGTTAAGAAAGTTTGTAGCATCAAAATTGATCAAAATATATGAAAAAACGAAATGTATTACTTTTGTATTTAACCACTAAGTACTGAATTAGTGTATTCTAGTTGTGAAAAAACTCAAAAAATTAAATATTTAATTAAAAATTTGATAGTTGTAATTATTTGTCTCCAAGCTTTGCCCCCCCCCTCCGCCTTTTGAAAATTATTTTTCGGAGCACCCCTATATATATTCAAGTAAAAAATTAAATTTCTCTTATGTGCCTTCTCAAAAAATTAAAATTAATTAATTATTCATTTTGAATCCGGTACTATAATGTACAGTTGACTTGTCAACTCTATAGGACACGACATATTGTATGTTGTTGTATTTTCTGGATAAATAAATAAATGAAATAAATAAATAAAAAATAAATACATTCTCAAAAAGCTAGGTTCAAAAATAAAATTGTCGGTGGTTATATTTCTAGCTAAAAAGCGCAAAGCTTTAATTTATAGAAATTTTAGAATGGAAATTTTTTGTGTAATGAAGTGAAACTTATTTTTTCTATTTTTTAATCCATTTTAAAAGAAAAATTTTGTTTTTTAATGTATTTTTATTTTATCCGATATATTTATCCCACATACATATTTGCATTTATGTTGAATGAGGAACACAATCAAAAGATAGAAAATAGCCTTTTGTTTATAAGTATAATATTTCGTAAGCCTTGAGATTTCTTATTAATCTTTACATTATATTTATCTTATCTTATTATATTAAAAGAGCAATTCTTGTATATATACAGTAGAGTATACCACAATTTTTATATATAGAATCGGTTTTCTCGAAGCTGAGCTTATAACTGATTGCGATAAAAGGAAATTGCGTGAACTTATCAAATGTCATGAGATATTAGTCGTATATAAAGATTTTTAAAGGAAGGGGGTGTAAATTAGTCATGTCGCAAAATAAATATTTTAATCGTTCATATCTCGTCTTCAGAGTAAGTCGCTGTGAGATCCTTGAAATTTGAAACTTAAGCTATCTAGAAGGCAAAAAAGTTACCGAGCATCAAGCTCGCTGCTCCAGGCACTTAAAGTATAAATTGCATTTTTTCATTTTGCTTAATTTCTATAATTATTGATAAAATATTATAGTGTGATCGCAAATAGATATGTATGGAAAATTTCAGCTAATCATGGGTCAAAATTCGATTAAAAGGTTCAATATATACAATTAACCAGAAATCCAAAGTAAAGCAGTAGTGAACAAAAATCACACGAAACCCCTCCACTTTTCTACTCTACGTTAGACCTCCGAAGCGATTCTGTAAGCCTAATCAAAAGATGTTTGATTAGTCTTGTCTAATCTTGAAAAGAACTATCTCATAAAATAGCCGTGTGATTTCATATTAATGTTTGAATGATACTTTTTTAAAGTTGCTTTGCTCTATTAATTCTTGTGATTTATAAAAATATTGTATTTTCATATGTATGGTATAGTCTTACAAAAATTTCAAGAAATTAAACTCTAGTAGAATAGAGTCTAATTTTGATTACAAAACTGTAGGACAGATAAGTAGGGAGAAACCTGATTAAATAAAAGCATGTAACAATAAATCTAATTTCAACATTGAATAATTTTATTTATTTATTTTCTCCCCGTGGACATCCGACATGCTTGTTTGATAAATACAAACTGTAAACTGTAATGTATGTTACGATAAGGTAGCTAATTGTCATATGTCTAATATTAGTTCTTTTGATAAGCGTTCATATAAAGAATTATTTAAAAAGAGTGATAAAATAAAAACCACAACAAACAACAAAAATTGATAAGGTTGAAAACCAGGTACCTACCAGGGGAAGATAAAATTACATATCAAATTCATAAAATAAATAATTTGTTTCTCGTTTTTAAAGTATTTATTACCTTCAATTTATAAACTGCTACCTATAGAGCTGACCTCCTATGCTATTCATGAAGGTAAACTCAGAGAGTAACCAATGCCCCAACCTGATGCAACAAATATATTTACATTAAGGTAGATAGAAAATTTATTTATTTATTTATTTTTAAAGTACGTGGACTCTTAGGATCCAAATCATAAATACTTTTTATACTGTTAAAGACTTTTCTTGAACTGGACATGAATCAAACAAAACTTAAAACAACATTCTGGAAGAGTTTTCTAATGTTGTTTTGTCCAATGAGAATCTCAAAATTAAATAAGTCCTTTTTGCCAACACTATTATTATTATCGTTATCCAAGCATATTAATACTCCATATTCCGTTAAACCCTAATCACTCCTTTGAAATATAATAATTTTTATAAATATGAAATTAATAAATATTATAAAACAATTAATTATTAATAATTATCAAGATTTGAGCATATATTTTTTGAAAATAGTTCGAATGTTTTTCTAAAAATCTCCCAGGTTAAAAATAAACCAATGTTTATTAAAGAGAAAGAATTTAATTTTTAGGACAAATTCTAAGATTTTAGTAGAAATATTATTAATGTGATATCAGAGGATTCGTCCCAGGAGTCGAACCTGAGAACTAACAGCTTTCCGGGCAGTCAGCTCAGAATTTCTCAGAATCAGCTTTGAATTCGCAATCAGTGAGCTGACTCCCTGTAAAGCATGTTAGTTCTCAGGTTCGACTTCTGAGAGGATGAATTCCCTCTGATATCGCAATTTAATAATATTTCTACTAAAATCTTAGAATTTGTCCTAAAAATTAAATTCTTTCTCTTTTAATTAATGATTATATTCAATTTTGAACTAAATTGATTGAGTACTTTTGAGGAAATGGTCAAAAATCCCTGAAAACAGTCTAAAACGAGGTTTTAAAAAGTACAAGAACTGCAATGAATGCGGTCTCACATAAAATTATACATTTCGTTAAAACATTGAGATTTTTATGTACTCACTGAAAATATATCTGATACAATTTGACCTGATATATTTATTTTTCTGAAATGGAAAATTTCCCATGAATAAAAGGAGAGATTTCAAATTTTGCATGTAAAATATATATCAAGATTTCCGAACAAATATTCACAATTTTGCCATATTTTGGAGTCTCATTTTTATTGAGATGTAAATATTTTACCAGCAATCTTTCGAATTGAATGTTTGGATTCGCAATCAGACGATAAAAATTTAATTGTACATGTCATATAATGGAATTTTATGCAAAATTAATCTACCCTGAAGCATGTGCTCCTAACTTCGCAGTATTCATTCACTTTTTGGAAATATGAATTTATGTATTTGTAGAAGCTATTTTAAAGAAATAAAAATTATAAGCTCAAATGTCAGGTAAAGAAAAAATTTAAGTTTCTCAATTAAAAATTATTCAACATCATCATATGACACAAAACTTGCTGAAATATTTGTCAATTCAGTATGTTGAACTATTTGAAGTGTTCTGAAGCGACTTAGAAACAAAATTCTAAAGGAAAAGAACCCAAAGGTTATTATGCTATATCATTTTGCAGCACCTTCTTGCCGAGGATGGATATCAATACTCCTACATTGTGTATGAGGACGGGTCCAGGGGCGTCGCAGCTAATATATATGATATAAGTAAAAACTATACGAATATTGTTAGAGTTCGTGGCTGTGAGTGAAACTGTACTAGGATAAAGGAGCAGGCCAAAGATCGGAATCACCGGTTTTCAGTAAAGCACCTTTAATGTGACATTTCAGCCTGCATTTTTTATTTGGCCATCTTCATTTAGTTAGAGTTATACCACACCGGCGGGCTACGCATATGTGATCGAGACCAAGCCCTGTATCAAATAATAAAAATTTGGCCAAAAGTTTCAGAATCATTCTGAGGCACGTTATATATTTACTTGAAAGCTAAATTTTTTTTTATTTTTGACAAGGCTTTGGTTCGATCACATATGTGTACCCCATTTTTGTGTATAACTCCTAATTAAATGAAGATGGCCAAATAAAATTCAGGCTGAAACGTTTGAAATAAAGGTTGTTTTCTCGAAACTTCGTAGTGATTCCATCTTTGGCTTGATACCTCCTCCTACAATCTAGTGCAAGCTCCTACTGAAATGTCGTAATTATATTTTGGAAAAATTCAATTATTATGCACCCGTATACTACTTGGATTTTTTTTGCATTGCTATGTGAAGAATTGTCAATGCCACGAGAAATTAATAGATAAGATTACTCGAGTGTTATAAATTGGCCAAAATATCCGGTTTGAAAATTGTGACAGGTTTGTTTGCATACCCAACAAATTCTCAGTTACATATGAGCATTTAAAGGACTAGCATCTATATTATTCTTGAGCATGATTTACCATTGGCTTCAGAAAATTAAAATAAAATTCAATTCATAAATATAGAAATTATCTCGAAACGTTTGCGAGTTTTAAATGAATGTTATAAGATTTTTTTATAAAAGATTTTATTTATCATATTTCGATTATTTGCTCATAACAAATGGAGATTTACGTTATTTCGTCCTTGATCATATCATCAGAACTTGACCAAATTAATATGGCACCATCCCTAAGATACCCCCTTTCCAATAAAAAAGAATCATCGAAATTGGTTCATAAACAAAGTATTTAGGCCTGAACAAACCTAACAAAAAAGGTCTAATACCATGATAAAAACGGGATCAATCGGAAGCTAGACTGAACCCAATGCAAAAAAAATTTCAAAATCGGTTCACAATTGTGGGAGATATGAGGTAACATAGACACAAAAAAATTCAGTTGAATAGAGAACTCCACCTTTTTTGAAGTCGGTTAAAAATACAGATAGCTGTTATATTTAATTATACTCGTATGTCATATAAATCAAACAGAAGACACATTCTTTGATTTATATTTCTTATAAATTAAACAAATCTGCTACTCTAAACAAAACCCTTTTTAATTTTATAGAAACTTGAGAAGTTGGCAGACATGGTCTATTCTATTTGGACGGTGTGAAAACATTTGTGTTTTGTTTAGTACAAGCTTAATTTGTAGGAAAACATTCCCGATGACTCATCTACCCTATGAACTTCAAATCAGTAAATAAACTTTCTTCCTAACACCTAGTGCAAATTTAAAAATCGGATATCTTTGAGAGATTTAGTATTTAAAGGTGAACATGCATTTGAGCTACATACATAAATGAAAAGTTATTACTAAGAAAGTAATGATTGCAGACGCTCGAATCTAACGCCAATCAACAAATCTTTATAATATTCTGCCAAAATTATACTACAGTCGACTCTCGATAATT